>CAUYQG010037951.1:0-19828 GCA_963574415.1 Tarsius wallacei | reverse complement strand
AGTTGGAGTCTCACTCTGTCGCCCATACTGGAGTGCAGTGGCCGCTCCCGGCCACTGCAGCTTCGACCTGCTGGGCTCCGGCGATCCTTCTTCCTCAGCCTTCCAAGTAATTGTTTTTCTTTTCTTTTCTTTTTTTTTTTTTGAGTCGGTTCTCACTCTATTGCCCAGGCTAGAGCTCACGGCCACTGCAGCCTCGAACTGCTGGGCTCAGGCGATCCTCCCGCCTGTCTTCCAAGTAGCTGGAACTACAGGCATGAGCCACCACGCCCAGCTAATTTTTTTTTTAATTTTATTTATTGTAGAGATGAGGTCTTACCAAGCAGCCCAGGCTGGTATCGAGCCCCTGGTCTCAGGCAATCCTCCTGCCTTAGCCTCCCAAAGTGCTGGGATTACAGGCTTGAGCCACCACACCCGGCCCTGGAATGTTTTTCAACAGGATACTGTCAACACTTTAAGTGCGACATTTCTTATAGAACTGTCCCATACATTGCAAAATATTAGGCATCCCTGGACCCCAGGTGTTAAATACAGTCACATCTTCCAGTCAATCTGACAACAAAAATACTCCACCACAAATTCAAGCCCCCACCCAAGGGGAAGCACCATCAACAAGAGGCCACAAGACCATTAGTCATACCTACCTTTTTTGCATCTCCTGTGACCACCCAACTTCCTCTGGACTTCTAAGTAATCTATTATTAACTATTTACTCTCATGAGAGGCATAAACAAGACTGAAATTGCCAAAGAGGTGATTGGGAGAGTTGCCTCAGCCAACTCTCAATGTGAACACATTCAGATTTCCCCTGTCTGGACATACCTCATGATGAGTCCAGTAGGGGCTCATTTGTGTGAGAGAGTAAGGCTTCTCCCAGAAACACAGTCATACTGAAGAAAGAATCAAGACAAAAGCCTGATCTAGAAAACATGGGCCAATGCTGGGGGGAGTTTTCATGTATTCATTCCTTCAACAAATATTTCCTATTTACTCTGTGTCAGACACCACGGGACACCAAGGACAAAGGCATGGACATGCCATTAGCCTTCCATACTATAATTCTATCTTGAGATTGTCATTGGAGTCATCCAATTCCCTCATCTGTCCAATGAGAAAAATGGTAGCACGCATTTTAGCTGGCTATAAGCCCTTAGAGCAGTACCTGGCACAATATAGCAGTTAATACCTTTTTTTTGAACACTTACTATTATAATAGCTACCATTTTTTTTCAAGTTTATCTTGTGGGTTCATGCACAATTCTTAGAAGGCACAGCTAGGAAAGGTACATTAAAATTAGACAAATTTATTAAACCAAAGCTTTGGGATACTTGAGTATAAACTGGCACCGATGGGTTTGCCAGCTTTGATACTGGTAGTGTTGGCATGGCAGGAAACTGAGCCATTGGTGCCAGGAAGATTCCTGTACATCAGTCCTGCTGTGTGGGCAACAGAAGCCACAGCAGCAGATATTATCCAGGGCTCCCAATCCCAGAGCAAAATGGTGGATACCCTGCATAGCCATAGGTGCTTATCTGTTAGTGCTTGGGAGCTACCTCTGGGGGATACTCAGAGAGAGCAAAGAAGAACAGAAGATCCCAGTACCAGGGAAATATTGCCACATGACTGAACAGTGCCCTTATTTTACCCCAAAACTGGAGTAGCCATTGAGGTTTTTGGTGCTAAGAGTTACCATTTACTGAGCCCTAAGCACATGCCAGGCACTGTGTGAGAGCTTCACATCACTTTATCATGTAATCCTCACAACTCTCCTCAATTTCCCTCCACCCAAATGATAGTAGACTACTGAGCTAAATAACTTGCCCAAGGTCACGTAGCAAATAGTGGGGAGCCAGGATTATCCCCAAGACCCGTCCACTGCTCAGCTCATTCTCTTAACCATCACACTGCCAGTCTAACAGGAGTTGCCCACGTGCAAACACCTCCCTAACCTAGCTTCAGTGGTCATGCCTCAGGACAGTGCTTGCTCAAGAAATGCAATATGAAGTTAACTCATGATTCTTTCCCATCTCCCAACAGTACCCAAGTTCTAACTAAGTACTTGAGTAATAACTAAGACTCATTTAAAACCTGTGGGAACATCTCAACTATATATAGCCATATGTCTTCTTTTTTATCATTTGAAATAATATAAATGAAAATCAAATTGGTAGCTCTGAGGTTCTCACAATAAGTCAAAAGCAAGAAGCACTTACCTGGAGGATGTTATTGGCTGTTATCACTGGAGCTTCATCATTTACAGATTCCACAGTCACAAAAAGAGTTTGGGGCAGACTCTGTTTTCCAAGCTCTGAGCTATTTGCAAAGATGGTGAAATTGTCAAGAAGCGCCTCACTATCATCATGAACATAGTAAATCAACTCATTTTCCACCTGTAACAAACAACAAAATCAACAGTTTGCTAAAATGTGACTTAAAAATATAAATAAATCGCTATAAAAGAAATTCTTTTTCTAAACTTCTGTAAAACACAGAAATACATCTTCATCCCACAAAGTATGAGTCTGACAGAATGCAAATGTGAGGAATGGTGTGATATTTCTGAGATGATACCATGTCCTAGAAATAAAATTAGGGAGGAACAAGGCAATTAGCAATGTGTGTAGTAGAGAGAATGCTGGATTGATAATCAGAAGACCCAAGTTCAAGTGCTATTTCTAACATGAAAGTGTGTTGCAAGTGACATAATCCAGCCTTTCATCCAATAGAACAATACCCAATATAATTCAGACTCTACTTGTTTATTTATAATGACTAATGTTGAAGTTGTCAACTATTTTGTTGAACAATTCAAACTATTAGGTTTAGGCTCTGAAACTTCTATTCACTGGTTGGATTTCTCCTCTTTGGAGCCATATGGACTGAGGCAACTTAAGTTTTCCCAAATTTATATTTTCTGAGCTAAGTATGCATTTGCCCTTCAACTGTTCTTTGTATGTGAGGTTTCACCTGCTACCTCCTAATCCTTCCTGCTCCTTCTCCTTGAGAATACAATAATTGTGGGGTTTTTTGGTGCAAATCATAAAGCATGCTACCCATAACTAGCGAATATACATCTCCTATGGACAGACTATCACAAAATACATTAGAGTCAAATTATTCTATCAAAACAGATCTCCCTCACTGTAATGATCCAAATATAAACATGTACTTTTACTCCTGCTAGATTTCATCTTTCTAATATTAATTCTTAAGTGGTCATACAATGAATTATTTGTCTTGGATATGTAATAACCAAATTTGATGAGAATGTCTTTCATGTCTCTAGGACTCTAATGGCAATACTTAATGCACAAGATCAAAATCAGAAACCAAGAGAATTTGAAAGCTAATGGAGAACTTATCTTTAGTGAATTTGTGACCCAAACATACAGCAGAGAACTTCCAAACCCCAAAAGGAGTGGTTGAACTTCTAAAAAAGTCTCTGAGGTTGTGTTTATTTTGATAAAATACAGCCAAAAATTTTAACAGTTCAACTTCGCCCATTCCTGTGGCGCACTTCCTTTGAACAAAGTCTTTTGATCTCTCAGAGGTGTTTCTGACAAGAGTTGAAAAGTTCATGAGAGGTCTCAAAGGAAAGTTGGGTCCACTCATATGCAGGTGCTATGAGAATTTCTTTGGAGTTCCGTGGGCAGAGGAATTCCCACTCATAGGCCTGTCCACATGTTCCTGAACATGCTTTTTTAAACTATTTGAAAACAAACATGAAAGATGGCACTGATCAGAAAGTGGGAGAAGTTTTAACCTAATGCGCTTTAGAAACACAGCATTTAAGCAACAGTCATTTCCAGAGTATTTTTCATGGAGAAATATATCATTTCCTTCATGGAGTGGCACTTCCCAAAATGCCATGTCATTAAATGGCATTAATCCGAAAGCAAAGAGAGGATGTGCTGGGGATTTGTCTATTCCTAGATTCCAAAACCTAGAACGATATCTGCTGATCTGAAATTAAAGGATATAACAAACTTGCAGAAAATCTGGACAGATTAAAAAGTGTTTGATCCTCTGTCACCAATTCTATTTAGGGGCATATATCTGCTCATATTCTCTTAACTCCCATGCTCCCATCTCACTCCTCACTCGGGGTCAAAGGTGAAGTCTTGGGCCCTCCCACACCTGACCTCGTTAGCTTATCTGCTGCTCTCCCCATCACACAGAAGCTCCAGCCACAGTGGATGACTTGCAGCCCCTCGGACACGCTTCCCTCCACGGAGCTGTTTCTCTTGCCCTTCCCTCTGCCCGAATGCTCTTCCCATACACACTTAACTCACCCATCCATCACCTCCTTCAGGTATCTGCTCAAATGTTGCCTTCTCAGTGGGGCCTTCCCAAACCACGCTATTAGAAATTGAACATCAGTACACATACACACACACACATACACACACGCGCGCGTGCCACTAACAGCCCCAGCACTTCCTGTCTCTCTCTCCTGCTTTATTTTTCTCCATAGCACTAATCTTCATTCAACATATCATTTACTTCATGTGTTCATTTTATGTATTGTTTCTCCCTGCCTCCTCTTTCCTCTACCAGGAAAAAGGTTACCTAAGGGCAGCGATTATTGCCTAGTTAGTTCCTCCAGTACCTAGAACTGGGATCTTTGACACCTAACAGATACTCAAAAACTTTTTGCCGAATGAATGAAGGACAACAATGATCAGGGATTCTCCTTTGCCAAGACACTAAAGGCTCAGCCACTAGTTTTCACAGGCTAGTGCCACTGCAAGGGAAAAATGACTATGTCTCAAAACCTGGAGAACTCAGGAGTCACATAGGAAAAGACAATGTGAAGAGGTCATTTGGAAAGCAGAGACACATGATGGACTCCTCTCTGTGAACAAGGCTACATGATAACACAGATACCACAGGAACCACATGTATCAAGAGACACACAGATTTCAACCAGCCATTGTTAAAAACACACCTCTTACGAAGCACAATTAAAACTGAATTGACCAAAATAGGATCAAAATTTAGTGGTCAAGAGATAAGAATTTTACAATTTAAAAACTACCTTAGGAAGAGTATTCAATTCAACTCACACCAGAGCAGGTGGGTGTCTTGGATGGTTTGTCCCCCCTTTGAGAAAAAAGTCATGATTGGGAGATGCCTAGGCATTGTGCCCCTAGCCCAGGCACAATAGCTCACGCCTATAATCCCAGCACTTTGGGAGGCAAAGAAGGAAGAGGATTGCTTAAGCCCAGGAGTTCTAGACCTTGTCTCTACAAAACATCAAAAAGTTAGCTGGGGGCAACCCCCTTGGGTCCCCTCCCACTGTGGGAACTTTTTTGTCCTCTCAATAAATCCTGCTTTCTAAAAAAAGCTAGCTGGGTGTGGTGGTATGCACCTGTAGTCCCAGCTACTTGAGAGGCTGAGGCAGAAGGATCGCCTGAGTCCAGGAGGTAGAGGGTGCCGTGAGCTGTAATCATGCCACTGCATTCCAGCCTGGGTGAAAGAGTGAGACTCTGACTCAGAGAGAGAGAGAGAGAGAGAGAGAGAGATGCCTGTAGGGAGTCATCAAAGAATCACTTCCCTGGGTCCCCAAGTTGAGAAGCACTAATGTGTAAGTTCTTTTCCAACCCTCAGCATTCTCTGCTTTTCTTCATGTCTCCAGATTAAGTCTAGGCCCCTTGACATGTAATTCAAGTTCATCTTTTATGGCCAGAAGCAAGCACTCCACCTCAATCTAGCCCTAACCCCTCTCTATCACTCCTCCACCTTGTGGATGACGCCCCATCTCCCCAGAATGCCCTTGGCCATGCTGTTCTCTTTGCTTGCTTTGCTTTTTTCTGTTTCCTTCTCTGTTATCTCTATGTTCTTTCTCTCCTCAAAGTCTAGCTTACAAGTTATTCCCTCTATGAAGGCTCCACTATGTGCTTCAATTAGAATCAAATGTGCTGATCTCTATTCCCATAGCACCATTGTGAAATGGCACACTAGAGGCAAGAAGAGTGTACCTCATATCAGTGCTAACATGCCGGGTTCCTCCACAGCATTTAAGGGCAAAAAATATGTTTTACTTACAGCATTTAAGGGCAAAAAAAATATGTTTTATACCATGGTAATACACACAGTAAGTCAAACAGAGTAAATGTTTAGTAAATTGATTCACATTAGTTGATAAGTTGAAATTCTTAGAAGCAAAATGAAGTGGCATGCATGTGTTCCTAGCTGACTAGACAAAGACACCCCAAAATGGTAGGGGATTGTTAATGGTTTCCAACCCGAAGAGTGTATACTCCTAGTGGCTCATAAAGGAAATGATGGGGATGTGTAAGCTACTTTACAACATTTAAAAAGAAGGTAATGAAAATCATTCTTTCACATTTACCATAATAGTCTAAGAAAGGAATTGGAAACTGCCAGGGGAGGGATGGGGAGGGCACATAACATTCATAAGGGTACCTGATCTCAAACCAGGCAAAGTGGAGACCAAAAGGTGACCCAAACTTTATCTATATGATGACCACTTGTATACCTAATCATGAATTGTACCCCACATCTTTAAAATAAAATAAATTTTTAAAAAATTTAAAAATAAAGAAAATCATTATTTCATTCATGATAAGAATATGAAGTCTAACAATAAAAGAAAACTGATAGCAGCCCAGAGATGATCTTGGTCATTTTAGGCTGACTGGATGCCAAATTGGCAATTATGTTCAACTTCCTGTTTGTAGGGGCGGGGCCATTTTGACCAGCCAGCCCTATGGGGAGTGGCACAGAGTACGCACCCTATAAGCATCCATTGGTTGGATGAGGAAATGAATGAATGAAAAAAAATCCACCAATGATTAAAGCATGCCTGTGTTAAATATCTGGGTGTTACTCCAATATCACTGAGAGGGACAGTGACAACGTAGCACTCATCTGGAATTGGACAGCCAGGATGGTGCAAGAAAACCCATGGCATAGAAGCAAAAGTTGGAAAACTAGGAATGTTTAACCCAAGAAAGATAAAATCGGAGGAAGCTTGATCATCTTTCCTTTCAAATAGTTAAAGAGTTTTCACGAAAAGAGATAAGACTTTTTTCTGTGGGATACTAGCACCAGGAGCTAGGAGAAAAAGTTTCTAAATGGCAGATTTCAGCCTAACCTAAAGAACTTTCTAACAATTGGAGTGTTTTTACACTGAAAGGACCCATCTCAATGGGTAGTGAGTTCCCTGTTACTGAAGATGCTTAAGCAATGGCTAGATGACCTTTTCATGAGGAATAGAAGGACTTCCAGTATCTCATACGAGGGTGACTAGACAAGTTTCCATCATCCACAAGAGTTAAAAAAGAAATAGATAATTTTTTAATCTTACACAACATTCTCAAATATATTAATTGAGTTATTACCTGTTTCCTGGTAAATTTCATTAGCTTTACTCTTGGAAAATTAGAACTTTCAATATAACCATGCTTTGGTGGTTCAAGAAGAACAAATTCACAGTCAAGTCCCTCAAAATGTTTGCTTGGAATTTTGAGGTAGTCTTCCAGAAGTGTTTTGGAGCCACCTTCTTGGACTGTGAAATTCTGTACCTCTAGAGGAATCCACTTAGGGATGATATCCACCAAGATTTCAACTCCACTCACAACTTGAAAACCGTTATTCACATCCAGGGAAAACCGGTCCTGTCGTTGGTCAGGAACAGTCTGCACATAACGGATACTGCCATCATCAACATCCTGTTGTGTAAAAATCAAAAGGAACTTTTCATCTGCACCCATGCTGCCTTCCTCTGATATCGATTTTTGGAGGTAGCCATGCATTGGTGGAGTTTTGACTATGAACACTGCTTCTGAAGGAATATTATCTTCATGCACAGCCTTGAGTTCACATACACAACACACAGACATAAAAAGAAAGACATAAATAAATGCAAGACTCAAGGCTACTGATGAACCGCATTGCTTTCTATTAATGTCTGCAAATGGCCTAAGTTATCATTAGGGTTGATACACAGTTTAAGCCTGAGCCTGTTCTGGTGCCCACACCAGCATTTTGAAGACCAGCCTTGATCACAAAAAAGAGTAATGGTCCATAGCACTTGAGCTGCCGTTAATGTATTGACATGGCATCACTCACACCAGCAAAATAAAAAATAAAAAACAACAACAAACCTAGGACTCAGAAGTTTGAGGTGAAAGAAAAAAATGATAATATAAGGAGAAGGAATAAAAGATGGTGGAAGAAGCAACAATTAAGTTGCTAAAATTTCAAAAACCTTTGAAGAAAATTTTTCTCTCCCATTTTAACGAGCTCAGTCTTGGAATTAATTTATAAAAATTTTTGTTATTATTCTTATTCTTACATGTTTAAACTTACAGTCATCTTCAAATTACTCTGTTTGATGCAATACACCTATCAAAAGGTGTTTTGCTTTTTCCACTGCTCAAAACAATTTTTAAATTCATCAACTTGGATGCCTTCTAGTGCTTCTGCCATTTTTTGTCTCACTTCTTCCATGTTGGCAAACCATTTCCCTTGGAGGACTTCATTCATCAGGGGAAACAAAAACACGTCACTCAAGTGAGATTGGGTGAATAGGTAGGATGGAGCACGGGGGTCATGCCATTTTTGGTCAAATATTGCTGAACACTCAATGCAGTGTGGGTAGGTGCGCTTGTAAACCACCCATCATGAAACAGGCAAACACATTGAGAGAATCTCCAAAAAAATTAACTGAAACCAAGTCCGTCTCTCATGATGCTAGCTGGTACACTGATGCAGATTGGTTCCTAGAACACTTACCTAGCAGGAGATGCCTGTGCTACAAGGGATCCACCCTCCAAAAAATAATTCTGGTTTATTGGGGGTGTTCCCCCTTCGTAAATATTTAACTTATTGATTCAGCAAAATCCATCTCAAAACTGTGATTGCAATTGACTTACAGTAACTGAACTGCCCCCTTGTGGTGAAACTTAAGCATCCCCAAACTCTTGAAAAAGAATTGTGAAAAGCAAGCGGGCCCCTTGTTCCCTTGTTCAAAACTCATTTAGTAAACTGATAGTAATTTGAATTCACTTCTATTTGATGTCTTTGACTGTATCTAGTAAACCTGTATGCAGTCCTAAGGATAGACTCGGGACAGCCTGTATTTGTAACCAATTGTCATAAATCACAGCTTACACACCCCACACCCTGTACAGGATTATCCTAAAAAGAACATTCCCTTTTAACTCCAGTCAACAGATCTGTGCCTGCTGGAAGTTTCCACATACAAGCCCGAGGAAACCAGGTGGCTTATGGTCTCACTCCTGGTATACCAGTTTTATCCATCAATTTCAGGAAACTAAATAAGGCCACATTCAGAACTAAAGAAATAAAGTGTGCAACATAGTATGCTCTACTGTTTCAGGAATCCTTTTTTTTTTTTTTTTTCTGAGACAAGGTCTCACTCTGTTGCCCATGCTGGAACGCAGTAATGCGATCATAACTCAACATAACCTCAAACTCTGGACTTAAGTGATCTTTCTGCCTCAGCCACCTAAGTAGCTGTGTCACCATGCCCAGCTAATTTTTTTAAAAAAAATTTTGTAGAGAAATGGGGACTTGCTATGTTGCCCAGGCTACTCCGGAACTCTGGTCTTGAGCAGTACTTCCAGCTCGGCCTTCCATAGTATTGAGATTACAAGTATAAGCCATTGCACCTGGCCCCAGAAATTCTTTTTTATGTTTGTTTAATTACCCTAAGTTTTCATACCCTGCTTCATCACATAATGAACGTAACTCACATCAAATGAAATATGTGTTGTTATGAGTAATAAATAAAAGTAAAAATCTCTTGATTTACTGCAATATATACCCCTTTCTTTATCCGCAGTTTATATTACACTACACACACATACATGAACTACACTACACACAGACATGCATGTGCTACAATATACAGACATACACATGTATGAACACAGCCTTTAAATAAGGCTGGTTATTGCTTATATCTGATTTCCAACTGTAGGAAAATTGGTAGTATTAAAATCATGAGGAGAGAAATCACCACAAATAATAGCTAGAAGAGTAAGAATTCTTGATGCTTAGGATGACTACCTACCTGGAGCCTTCCTCTACGAAGTTTGACCTGTTTTCCTTCTTCAACTTCAAGAGTCTTGATGTGCAGAGACTGGGTGTGATGTTGGTGATGTTCCAAGCACACTTGAACATAGAATCCCACTTCCAAGTATGTATCTTTAACTTTCACTGTCAGGTTGAACATGTCAAAGTTGCCACTGCCATCGTGCCTATAAATCACACGTCTTTGCTTCAAGTCATCCTGAGAAAATGAATGGGACACCGAATTGTTGACCAGGATTCTGCCACGTTTTGGGGGCCAAAGGATGTGGAATTCAATCTCGTGGTCTGTCCTGACATCTTGGTTTGTGGTGATACTCAGGTTGGCTGTTGTGAGGCTGCCATCTTTTCCTCTCTGTACGAGCAGCCCTGTGTTATTGGCTATCTGGATGTAGGGGTCTGACACACTGACCTCAAGAAGGGATGTCGTGTAGTGGATGCCATCTGTCACAAACAACACAAAGCGGGCCGAGTCTGCACCCTGATGCTTGAAGAGCACGCGCCCTTCCCGCAGGTCCTCTTGCCTGAACTGGTAGAGCTTCTGAGTAGGGTTGCTGGCTCGCACCAAATCCCCATTTGGGATGCCCCGCCGTGTATACAGCAACTGCCCATCATCAAAATCTAAGTCGGGGTCGTGGTAACAGAGGTCTTTCAGGGTCAATAAGCGTTGGCCATTTCGCACAACATGAAAGACTTTATCTACCACACGTACTGGTTTCTCATCATTCTTTAAGCCAACAGAAATGGTGACTTTGATTTCTGTAGACAAATGCTCCAATTCAAGATCTCTGACCACTCCCTCTTGGCCTAGTCCTTTGGTGGAGGCCACAACGAAGAATTCATCACGCTCAGTCTCAGAGTCATCGTGAACATACATCAGCTTTTCACCCACTATGTCCTGATTTGTGAATGCAGTGATATTGTCATTACTTTCCAGAGAATCAGAAAAGTCAATCAGTTTCAGCTTCCCATGTTGGGGACTCTTGGTGATTTTATACTGGACGATCTGATTGTCCAAGGTTTGAACAAATAATTCTGATTTTGTAATTAATTTCCCTTCTCCTTCTTTTACAAATAATCCTCTGTTAGTTAAAATAATGTGGGTCTTATCTGCTTTAAAGTTTATTCTGAAAGTATAATCTGGTGATTCCATGCGTTTTGCAACAATCAAAAACTTAAAAGTATCCTGCAAGTCTTCCAATTCCCTTGGCCTCTCCTGAGGTTCGTAACTTATCTTGGAGTTTGTAATATTTTTTTGGCTGAAGATTGAGTTTGTTTTCAGAACTTTATTGCCAAGTAGCAATTTTCCTTTCTTAGGTAGGGTCAGTAACTTAAAATGTACTTCACTCTCAGCTACTTTCACACCCTCTGTTGAAGCCTGTAAATGATCAGAATTCAATACTTGCTTGTTTATTTTGCTGATCACTAGAGGAACATTTTTCAGAAGCGTAAACTTCAGCCATTGTATGGTGATGGGAAATATCAGCTCTTCACTGATTTTTCCTTCTATGTTAACTTTAAATTTAAAGTGATCCGTAACATTTTCTAGCTGCAATTCTTTGAATGTACTACAGTACCTGACCCGACTCCTGTCAATGGAACGCTGAGAAAAGGTAGTAACTTGCTTCCATTCCCCGTTTGACCCTCGTCGCTGAATCTGGCCATATCGAGGTGGGCTAGTGATGTCATAGCGGGTCTCCGTCTCATGCCGTTCACCGTTAACCTCCACTGACAAGTTATTCTGTGTAATCAAAGCAGCGCCACCCTGTTCTACAACCACACCAGTTTTATTGGCCACTACAAAGTCCCAAGGAACAGCCATGACCCGTAACACCACTGTATTGCTAACCAGTTCTCCGTCATTTGCTCTCAGAACAATCCGGGAGTTTCGATGACCACTGTTCACATAGAAAATGTTGCCATCTTGTAGATCCTTATGAGTAAAACCATGAATGGCTCTCCCTGGATCATTTGCATTTTCTAAAAACCCAGCATCTGAATTGAAGTTGCCAAGAACTGAAAGACTAAGACTCGAGGAATCTGTGTCAGGGTCTGACACGTATATTAAATTTGGGGTCAGTCGTTTCTTAGAGTTCTCAAACAGATAAAGCAAGTTTCCTTCTGGGAGCTTAAGGTATGGTGGATCATTTACTGGAATTACAAAGATGTTAAACACATGTGGAACATGTTCTTGCAGATATAATGGCACCTCCGTCTTGCTATTGGAAGAGACCAAGAATGTAAAATAATCCCTAGGCTCTTCTGAGCCATCATGGACATACCAAATCTTTCCTTGCCACAAATCTAACATAGTAAAAGCTTTCTCCGTTTCTTGCTCAGGTGAAACATTTAGTTGAAGGAATCCATGAATAGGCATTTCCTCTATTTTAAATAGTATTTGAGAATGATGGATACCCAAATCCTTAAATTTCACATTCACCTTCAGATGCCTGTGTTCCAGTAAGGCTCGTCCACCTTCTTGGACCTCTAAGTTATTCAAAACCAAGAAATAGCTACTCTCATCTTGAAAAAAAGGCTTGATGGCCTCAGGAATGTCAGTGGGAAGGAAAACTTCTGACTGAAGCAAGTTTTCCCCTGTTGTTATGGAAGGATTTGCATTATCAGTACTCTGACTTTTACACCCAGCAGAAATATCTTTGGAAACAAGAGCATCCTTTAATGCTCTCTTTTCTGAGTTGGTTTTCAGGCTTCTTAAGCACCCTTTGAAAGAGATTGCTCGAGCAGATTTCCTAGGCACAGAAGCAAGTTCTAACCTCTTTACTTCTTCCTGCATTCGGTTATCAAGACCTCCCACAAAGAGGGGACCTTCGGACACAAATGGGTTGCTTTGTAACGGCAGTGATGTCTTTGCCTCCTGTTCATCTACCATTAGGTCCAGATACCCTCCTGTGAATTTGAGTTGAATAATGTGCCATTTGTTGTCACTGACTAAGCTAAAAGAAGAAAGCTGAGTTTTACTTTGACTTCTTCCTACGTGAGCTTTCAATAGACCTTCGCTTACTTCCAAAGCAACAAAATCTCCTTCTCTACCTGACTGAAATAAAAGCAAGGCTTGTTGAGTTTCAGTTTGCAAAGCAAACTCCAATAGCCCTTCCCCCTGCACTTTCCATTCTGGAAAAGTGACATAGGATCTGGAGCTAAAGAAATTGATGGCTTCATCCTCCCCTGCAAAAAACTCATCATTACATCCTATTGACACCTCATAAACTTTTTTAAAACCAGGGTAAGATCTAAGGGACATAAGGATCTCCCACTGGTTAAATACCACATCCTCCATGCATCCACGGAAATTGGGGAACTCTTTGTCTAGGTAAGGTACATTGAGTGACCCATGGCCTCCTACATAGATTCCATGTTGAAAATTCAGATTATGCATCCCACCAGCCATCTGGCCAATTGTCTCATAATGTTTGTCAATAACCAAGGAAATATTATTCTTAACGTAATACAGTTCCACCAAATGCCAGACCAAGTCATCCATACGGAGTCTTTGCTCAGAAAGGAGTACTTGTTCACCTGTACCCAAATTCACTCTCACCTGAAAGAGAAAGAATCATAATTAATCAGTCTCATCTCATTTCTCATCTCATGGTATTATATAGAGAAAATGAGGCCCTTCACAAAAGAAGAGAGAGAGAGATTTGGAGTTGAAAATTCTTCCCATGCTTATAGGCTACATGTTGGACTCAAAAAATTTGAAGTCAGAATATTTAAGCCATGCTAGTAAAACTGGAGAGGAACCCAACCTATAGAAAAGACATATCATTTTATTCTAGTAAAATAATAGTAATTAACATGTATAGCTATTTTGTTCTCTTTGCCTCTCACTGTTTTTCTCTCCATAATTGAATGCTATATATTTTAAAGATTTCTTTTTAACTCATACCTGTAACATTCCTGATTGAAGTTCTACTATACAATAATCATTTTTTCCAGCGGCAAGAAAAAGTAATCCCTGTGGTTTGCTGGTTTGAAATTTTAATCGAAGAGATAGCTCCGAGGAAACTTCTACGATGTTAAACTCCACATGACTTTCACCATAAAATGATGCTATGGGGAGAATAACAAAAGAAACGTAAGTTAGCAAATGTATTATGCAATGACTTTTATTATCATCTCCTTTCAAGAACTGACCCTGCTTCAGAGAGCTGCCTTCCCCAAGGCCACATCCTCTTCCTAGTGGCCCACAGGTCTGACATGGGTGCATTCTCCCTGGGGTTCAGTGTATTCTTTCACCCCAACTCAGGATACCTTTGAACGGTCATTCCCTCTTCATAGCTTCTCAAGAGAGGCATCCAAGTCTTCCACTGAGACTGAATCACAATTCAACTTCTTCATTTACCCAGACAGCTTGTTTCCCTTTCACGGGGGTTGATCCCAAGAGCTTTTTCTAATAAACCACCTGCATGCTAAGTTCCATCTCTGATTTTGCCACCCCAGGAACTCAGCTTGTGACAACTGGTACTGGAAGCAGTCTGAGAAAGCAGATGCTGGGATGGAATTAAGAGCTGGACCACTCCCTACATAACCCCAGCACTGGTGGTAGGTGAGCCACAGAGAGCCCTAGCAATGACTGAAAATTTCACTGGTGATGAGCTGGTATGGTGTAAGACAAAAGGGAGCACATTAGTTCTAGATATGACATATCAAGCTATGAAAAACATAGAGCAAATAAAAAGTACTATGAGGACATCAGAATTGGATGCCTATTACTAAGCTTGAATGATGCTTCGGAAGAGATAAGGAAAAGTTCGGAGAGAATAGTTGACTATTACAAGTTAAGTGTGAAAGTCAGAAGGCCTCTCTGACAGCATCCAAAGTCCTTCTCATCTCTTATAGCAGGAGGGAAGAGGAAGCTGAGCCTCAGACCCAGGAATTACTCATCAGAGTAGTCAAGCTTCAAGTAAAGTTAAAACCCCAACTAAGACAAGCTTTCTCTGACAAGGCCAAGGCCAAGGCCCCAACTGGGAAAGAATGGGGCCACAGCCTGGAATGGATGTATCTGGGTTGATGCATCCAAGTGTCTTGAGTTCCTAGACTCCCTTGAATGCTCTGGGCGTGCAGAAGTGGTCTATTCCCCTATTAAGGCTGGCATTCCACCTTTGTTTAAAAAGGATGCAAAGGCCTCTCTACACAAGACAAATATGACCTCTGATGATATGACACCACCTCTCCTCCTGACCATTAGATCAAAAACAAGGGTTAAATTACAACATAACCCATGTAGAGATGTGTTGAGATAGAAAGAAGGGTCTGGACACTAAATGAGCTGCAGGACCCATCAAGAATGTACAACCAGTAGCTGGGGAAATACACATGGGCTGAGGGTACCTGATCAAGGTAGCAGGAGCATAAGTTGAATAAGAGAGAGTTTGCAGATGTGAGGGTACTCTCCAGGAACACAGGATATAATGCCCCGAAAAAGATTTCTGGAAATGAACTCACTGCTAAGGTGGCACCTAGAGGCATGGAAAATATAATGGCCCACTCTAAGTGAAACAGACATGACAGAAGTGCCATGGCAGATGGTAGAAGAAGGCATAAAGAGATGGAAGTGGTGTGTCTGGGCTCAAGCATGAAAAGGACCAAATGCACAAGCAACCTACATGAGATAGTTGTCCAGACCTTGTGTCATCCACCATTCTTACCAGGCAGTGCCTTGCCCTCAGCTCACACATATGGCTGCATGGGGTATTCTTTGCTACCAGCTGGAGAAGCATAACACCTGGCCTTGGTTCACGAATGAGTCAGCTTATTTAATGAATGTCAGCTAGAAATGGACAGCAGCTGAACTACAGCTCCTCTCAGGGGTAGCCATGAAAAATGCTGCTGAGGGAAAATCCTCCAAATGGATAGAACGTTTGAGTGGTACACTTAATCATTGACTTTCTATGGAAGGAGAAGTGGCCTGAGATTAGAATATACAAAAACCATAGGAAATGGCAGATGCACCAGCCTATGATGAGAAAGAATGAAAGATCAGTGACAGAAGGGCTGGAATAGATGTATGAGTATGAAATGGGAAGATTTTCATATTGCATATGAATGCTTATAAGAAAACACCACAGAATAGGCAGTAAACAACCAGACAGACAAAATGACTTGCCAGTGGACATCAACGTGCATCTGTCATCTGCCACCCCTATGCTGGCACGATGGGAGAATGGTGAAGTAGCTATGGTGGCATAAGTGGAGTCTATGCATGCATCCAATAGTATGGGCTCCATTTTACTAAAGCTTTCCTAGCTAATGTTGCTGAATATCCAATATGCCTCCAACAGAGACGAGCACCAGGCTCCCATATGTCCTCATCTCCTGAGAGACTGTCCACTTGGAGACAAATCGACTGTAATGAAGCCCTTCCTCCTTGGAATGACCAGTGGTTCATTTCAACAAAAATAGACACATATTCTCAGTATGTATTTGCCTTTTTTTCCTGCAAGGCCTCAGCTAGCACCACATCTGATGGATCATGGACTATTTGATCCCGCAGCATGGGATGCCAAATAGCATCACATCAGTCCAAGAGACCTACTTTAGTGTGGGAATGGGCCTATGACTCTGGGATCCACTGGTCCTATTACATATCTGACCACCAACACTGCAGGCCTGATAGAGTGTTGGAACAACCTGACAAAAGTAGAGTCAAATCACCAGCTCAGAAGCAATACCTAGAAGGTGTGGTTCCATTTTCCAGGACATAATAAACACTGTAACAATCTTTGCAGAGAGCTGTGCCTCCAGGAGGTATAATATATAGATCTGAGAACCAAGGGTCTAGATCAAGAGTAGCCTCATTTACCATCACTCTCAGTGACTAACTTAAGGAATCTGTGCTCCTGTCCCCATAAATCTGGGTTAGAGTGCCAAAGCTCTTGGTTTACAAAGGAAAATATTTCCACCAAGGATCAGCAGGATTCCCTCTATACAATATACTATAGATTATGCCGGGACATTTGGTCTCCTTATACCAAGGGATTAGCAAGCAAGAAAGGTTGTCCCTAATTTGTCAGGGTAACTGACCCTCAATCATCAGGAGGAGGTGGGACTAGCATGAGAACATGGGGATATGAGGACTCTGTTGGGTACCCATGTGATCTCCTTGGATGCCTCTTGGTTCTTCCTTGGCAGTAAATAAATGTGTCCTGCCAAGCATGGTGGTCCATGCCTATAATCCCAGCATTTTTGGGAGGCAGAGGAGAGAGGATCACTTGAGGCCTGGAGTTCAAGACCAGCCTGAACAACATAGTGAGACCATGCCTCTACAAATAAAGTATTAAAAACAAAAAAATAAATAAGGGCAATCATCCTGGCCAGAAGGACAAGTTGAAAAGGCTCAGGCCCCTCATGAGGCAGCCATTAAGACCAGCAGAATGCTGGATAAGAACCTCTACAATGGATAAGGAGGAACATGAGGATTAACATCAAGGCACTGTTCCCAAAATTTACATGAAGAAGTGGATGCAAGTGATGCTGGACTGTGGTGAGCTCTGTGGTACCCCTCTCTGGTCTCCATTCAGGAATAAAGATCTTTGCACCCTGGCTGTTATAAATGCTCCTGTCAGACAGCCCCCAGCATCCTCAGAACTCCCCTCAAGTCCAGATGAGGCTGCCATTGAGACTACACTGCAGCTTGACTTCTTCCTTTCTTCCTAATGTATCTTCCTCCCCTTCTCTTCCTTTTCCCTTCCTCAGAGGCTGACCAAAGAACACTCTCTAATAAAGTTCCTCCTGGCTGGGCACCGTGGTTCATGCCTGTAATCCCAGCACTTTGGGAGGCTGAGATGGGAAGATTGCTTGAGCATAGGAGGTCAAGGCTGTGGTGAGCTGCGATCATGCTACTGCACTCCAGCCTGGATGACAGCTTCAGACCCCAACCCAAAACAAATAATTGAATAAAGCTCCTACATGTTTATCTATATCAGAGCCTGCATTTGGGAAATCCAACTCACAAACACTTATCTGCCCTCTTTGCTCCTACAACACTCTGTACATTTCTTTATCTGAGCACTTACCACATTGTACTGAAATTTCTTGTTTCACATCTATCTTCTGCACTATTCCATGAGTTTCCTAAGAGCAGGGACCAGATCTTTTGCATCTACATCTCTTCAGTACCTAGCACAGTGCCTGGCACACAGGCGGTGTCACAGATTCTCTCAGTGCCCCGTGGAGATCCCTTTTAACAGGCAGTTGCACCCATCCTTCAGTTGCTGAATTGCCTTATTCAAAAACCAGTGAAGTCACACCCCTTACCCTGGAGGGCAACCCACAGCCAAGGACTGCTTGGAACAGATGTATAAAATATGAAGAACTTTGTTGTCATGCATGCTCCAGAGGCCCCTCTGGGATCAGGCTGAGATTACACCAGTAAAAACCACAACTTTGCTTAGCACCTTCTCCTGCCCTATCCTGCTTCCCTCACTGCCTTAGTTCTGTCCTTGGAGAAATCACTCAATGATTCACTTGCACAAGAATCTCTGTCGTGGGTTTTCTCTCTAGGGAACCTGACCTTTAAAAGGTGGGTAATAAGCAAGCATTTATTGAACCAAACTAAACTGACCTAGTAGACCCCTCATTCTATATAGTTGAGTAAACTCAGACCTAGAAAAGCTTAGGGACTTATAAAGTCAACAGTTAGTTAGAAACAGAGCTAATATACAAACCAAGCTTTTCCAACCACCAATCCAGTATTTTTTTTTTTACCAAGATAGGAAATTAATACGAAGATAAATATGATACCTACAGATTCTCCCAAATATGCATAAGCACCCTTTTCTCTAGTTAAAACAGGCATTAATAGTTAAACTCATTAAACTAGAAGGTAGAGCTAAGGTCATTAAAATTGACACATGCCATTATGCACCTGCTGGCTATCTGAGTTTATCCTCCTGGCCTTCCCATTATTGAATCCCCTCACCCTCAATTTTGGACAGACCTAGAGGCTGTATTGTTAAGTTTTCAAAACCAGGAAATGTTTTCTAAATCATAAAACCTACTGCTGAGAATGACTAATAAACAATATCCCTATATTTTCCCATGTTTCACCCCTCTGGCACTAAATCAATTGCAATCCCAGCTGGTGCCCAGAAATTTCCATTGCCTCAGGAGAAAAACAAGGAAGCAAGTTAAAAGCTTCTGGTTTGACAACTTGAAGCCAATTTGTATCCTCACATACCTCCAGATTGACCCCATCTTTTACAGTCCCTAATAAGTGTCACAAAATAACAATAAAGTCAAATTGAAACACAAGTGAGAAGTTGGCTCCTGGAAAAAGAAAGGTGATTCCTACTTTCAGTAAAGGAAAAAGTGTGGTTTCAGTGATAGTGAAACTAAATCAAGTTGAACAAAATTCAGAGATGACCTCCTGGTTTTGTGTGCTTGAAGAACAAGTGAAATGGTTAAATGGAAGCCAGAGTTTGGTAGTGAGGCAGGTAAAATACTTTACATTTGGTAGTAAAACAGGTAAAATACTTTTTGCGGAAGCGTAAATATTTATATTGCTCTGCTATTTCTCCCAGGAGGGTGATTATTTTATTCACTATGTCTACCTTAGAAACAGTTTCCATTCCTTCTTCCTATTTTTTTTTTTTTTTTGAGTTGGAGTCTCACTCTGTCGCCCAGACTGGAGTGCAGTGGCCGCTCCCGGCCACCGCAGCCTCGACCTGCTGGGCTCCGGCGATCCTTCCGCCTCAGCCTTCCAACTACAGGCGCGTGCTACCACGC
>CAUYQG010037950.1:0-24594 GCA_963574415.1 Tarsius wallacei | reverse complement strand
GCCCGGCTGATTTTTTGATTTATTGTAGAGATGAGGTCTCGCTTGCCCAGGCGGGTCTCGAACCCGTGGGCTCAGGCAATCCACTCACCTCAGCCTCCCAAAGGCGCGGGATTACAGGCTGAGCCACCGAGCCCGGCTCTGCTACTTCTTATAGTTTTTCCCACTGGCCCAATTGAACTATTTTTAAAAACCTGCAACTCATTAAAACACGTGTGTTTTAAACATATGAGTTCATAACAGTATTAAAACATACATAATTCCTAACCAAAAAACCCAGCACAACTCATCAGTCACAACTGGCAATAACTAGGGCAACAGTGCCCACATATTCCGAGAACTGTCAAGGGCAATTCAAGAATTCAGCCTTTATCCTGTCTTTCCAGTATAAACAAGATTTCAGAGGAACTCAGGGGCCATAGCTGATGAGGAGAAGTGCTTCTTACACAAGAATTCCAAGAAGTCAGTGTGGAAGGAATGAAAGAATTATAAAATTCACAATTTTTGATGTATGAGAAAATAGCATATTTTAACACATACGATGAAAAATTGATGAGAAATATGGAGAACACTAGGTTGCCACAACGCAAGCCCACTAATCAATCTTGGCATCACAGGAATGGGACAGCCAGGCACTGAGTGCCTCTGTGTCTTTGGTAGAACGAACAATGAAGATCCTTGGGAAAATAATGAACTCCATCCTGTTCCAGAACTTTGTGTTGGCCTCCAATTCAGAAGAAGGGGGAAGTGGAATAAGGTAAAAGACACACGGCCAGGGAGCAAAATGCCAGATTCAAAATGTGGAATGCGCTCTAGGACAACAGACACAGTTGTCAAGGTCACTGAAAAAAAAAAATAAAAGGGGAAAATAGTGAAAAGCACTGGATAAGAGTGATACATTCTAAATCATTCTCTCTCTTTTTTTACTGTTCAAAAACAGGCAAAATGAATCTGTGATTTTAGACATCACAATCCCCTTAGGGAAATTGTGACTGGAAGGGAGCATGAGGGAACTTCTGGGGTCTGAGAAAGTTCTAGATATTGCTCTGGGTGGTAGTTACATGGCTGTGTATAGACATAAAAATTCACCACACTGTGCACTTCAGATTAAGCCATCTTAAGGGCATTCCTAAATATATGCCATTCCTCAATGAAACAACAAAGGAGATAGAATTAATCTATGCTGTTTGAAGTCAGGACAATGATTTCCTTTAAGAAAGGGTGTGACTGCGAGAGACAGGAGCTGTATGTAAGTTTATGACCTTGTTTATGACTTTATGATTACTTCTCTGTAAGTTTGTTATTCTCTAACAAAAAAGGGTGAGGAGAGGACTGCTCTATATTAAAGACAACTTAAGGAATAAATCACTAACCAGATTTCGTTTAAATCAAACCAACTGATTTCTGAGAAATAGCGATATTTTAATATTAGGTAATTCTTGTGGCTAGAATTAAGTATATAAAGGCATTGTGCTTATGTCAGAAAATGTCCTCATGAGAAGTTCCAGGGGAGGCAGATGTCACGACGGCCTCGGAAGTCTCTGCTCTGCTCTCCAAGTGACTGGATAAGCCCTGGGCAGCTTGTTTACGCCCTGACCAGCACATCCAGCCCTTACTGAAGGTTCTCCACCACCCTCCAGCAGCCTGCAGCTCTGCCTGTCCTGCTCAGACGAGCCTGGAGGTCAGCAGAGGAAGCACAGGCCGTCCCAGGTCTCTTCTGGCCTAAACACAGCCCTGCATGTGCCTGGCTTTCCTGACTCCCAGGAAGACATCAAGCTTTCCAAAGCCTCTTATGGACACCTTTCTGTAGAGTGTCCTGGTATGTTTTCTGGTCAGTGCCCCGAGTATTGCATTAAACAACTGTCACTGATTGTCAGTGACACATGTTCCGGAGACAGGGCTGTGGGCACTAAGGAAGTACGAGTGGGTTGTAGAGAGAGGTCCTGCTGTTGGGGCTTTTCTAAGAGCTGTAGGCATGTCAGGAAGCGACACGGCTGCTGGGGGCACTCCAGACCCTCCTGCCCCACCAGTGGCTGGTGACAGGAGGTTTTCATGGCGGTCATGGCTGATAAAAAGGGACATCTGTTTTGTCTTGTTCAATATTATGTTCAATTTTATTTCAGTTTAAGCTAGTGAAATGTCAACCAGGCTCTGGTTTAGTTGACATACTCCTGGCAATCTAGGCAAGCTCACTTCTGTAAATCACATTAAACTTTCAAGTTGTGGGCCACATAGATCCTTGCCCTAGTGATGTTGCCTTCCCAGTGACCCTTCAGCCTCGGCTGCTGCTCATTTCAGAGACAGTGGTGCTGGGGAGAGAGGGCTGCGAGCAGGCAAGTTAAGATACTACCAGGCCAAAGCCTGCTAAGCATGGAGCTCAGCCTGTTTCTTAAGTACACACTCCTCGTGCACATGGATTTCCTGAATATTTTGACAATATGGTGATTGTCTCCAGGGTTCTCATCACTTTTTGGAGGAGCAGATTTGGGGATCATTTCTTTACCAATCCCTCACAGTTTCCCCTGGAAGGATGGACACAGGGTTTTCCTACTGGGTTTCCCAGTTCTACCAGGTACCATTTATGGTAAGCACAGTGGCTTACAATATAACACTCGGAAAGTCAAAAGCTCCTCATAGATGCTTCACTGATAACCTCACGTGGCTGTCGCATCACCAGTCTTAAGGCTCAGTTCAGCACACTGTCATTCTCCTGCTGGAAGGACAATGGAGCACACAGTGTGCCCTACTAACTATGCGGGCCATGGCAGAAGTCTCCATGAAGGGCTTATCCTTCTTTCATAATGCTTTGGTGTCTCAGTTGTTAAGCAACTGTAAATCAGCATAGAAAAATAAAGTAAAATCAACTTCTATATAAAACTTTCACTACATATGAATCAACTCTGAAATTTTCAAGCAAATCACTGGTTTCTCATAGTGTCAGGGATGATAAAGAAGCAGGTTCCAGCCTATTAATAGCCAGAAACTGTTCCTTGTATCATAATAAATAAAAGCAGAAGGATGTTCTGGAAAGTCAGGAAGCAGACACTTACCTCCAACAGAAGGGCAAGAGTTTCCCAGAACTGAGCCCAGCAGAGGCTGAAGGGTCACTGATAAGGCAGCATCATTAAGGCAAGGATCTCTGTGGCCCACAACTTGGAAGTTTAATGTGATTCACAGAAGTGAGCTTGCCTAGATTGCCAGGAGTATGTCAACTAAACCAGAGCCTGGTTGACATTTCACTAGCTTAAACTGAAATAAAATTGAACATAATATTGAACAAGACAAAACAAAAGCCCTAAGATCAAAAAGAGGTAAATGAGTAAAACACAATATTCCCCTTAATGATTGGGGGCAACTTTGCTTTATCACCTCAATAAGGCCTTCTTAACCTCAAGGATGTAGACCCTTGAAGGTGGACTTTGAGACCAATGACACCCATGACATGACAGGCAAGCCTCATGTGTTTTATCTTTTACACACATAGAAGAAGGCTCACAGCATTCACATGCCCTCAGAGGTGTTACTCTATGTGCCACAAAAAGAACTGCATTACAAACCACACACAAGAGCATATTAAAAGAACTATAAACAGGCAAGTGGGATTTACCCCAGGAATGCAAAGGTGGTTTAACACCAAATATCAGTCAATGTAATAATCACATTACAGAGTTAAGGGGAAAAAACCATGGTATCTCAGTTGATGCAGAAGAGCATTTGAAACACCCTCATGAAAAAAAAACACTTAATAAACCAGAAACAGAAGGGAACTTCTTCATCTTGATAAAGGAAATCATGAATACTCCACAGCTAATACCATACTAAGTGGTGAAAGATCAAACGCTTTCACCCTAAAATCAATTTTAAAACAAACAAGCATGTCCACTTTCCCCACTTCTACTCAGCAATGTACTGGAAGTTCTAACAACAGCAGTTAGGCAAGAAAGAAAAATAAAAAGCATCCAAATTGAAAAAGAAAAAGTAAAACTATCCCTATTTACAAATGACATTGATTTTATATAGGGAAACTTCTAAAGAATTCACAGAAAACAATTACTTATAGCCAATAGATGATTCAGCAAAGTTGCAATATGCAAGATCAACACACAGAAATCAGTTATATTTCTACACACTAGCGAGAAATATCTGAAAAGAAAATTAAGAAATTCTATTTACAGTAGTAAAACACCTAGAAATGAATTTCATCAAGCAGGTGAAAGACTTGTGTAATAAAATCTAAGAACACTGGTGAGATAAATTAAAGAAGACCTAAACAAATAAAAAGAAATCCTGTGTTCATGGATGGGAAAGCATAATATTTTAAAAATATCAATACTACCCAAAGCAATCGACAGATTCAATGCACTCACTATAGAAATTCCAATGGGAATTTTTTTTTTTTTAAGAAATGAAAAAGCCTGTTATCAAATTGATATGGAATTGCAAGGGGCCCCAAATAGCCAAAACAATATTGAAGAAGAACCAAGTTGAAGGGCTCATACTTCCTGATCTCAAAATTTACTATAAGGCTACAAGAATCAAAACAATGTGGTATGGCATAAGAATAGACATACAGGCCAATGAAATAGAATGGAGAATGTAGAAATAAACCCATATACTTATAGCCTGTAGATTTTCGACAAGGTGACAAAACTATTCAATGAGGAAAGAATGATCTCTTGGGCAAATCATGCTGGGACTACTGGATTTCCCTGTTAAAAGAAGTTCATGACATACACAAAGAATGGACTCAAAATGGATCAACAACCGAAATATAAGAGCCAAACTATGAAACTTTTAGAAGAAAATACATAAGTGGAATCATATATTTATAGGTAAATCCATCAAGACAAAGCAAACTGGTGGTTGCCAGAAGCTGGGAATAGGAAGGACTGGGAAGTGACTCATTAATAGACATGGGGTTTTCTTTAGAGTGATAAAAACGTCTTGAAGATGCTATAAGTGATGGTTGTACAAAATTTTAAATGCAAGGAACTGTACACTGTAAAATGTTTAGTTTATGCTATGTGAATCTTACCTCAATGCAAAAATAATTGCATTGATATAATTTAAGTACATACAAAAGTGCATAATTATTCATTGCAGCAGTATTTGCTTATATTAGAAGAAATCTAGAGACAATTTAAATGTTCACCATTTAATCTACCAGGTATGTCAGTTAATAATGTTACACCTCAATAATAAAAGTGTGTACATACATAAGAACGGGACTCTTTCTATGTTCAAACATGGAAAATCTGAAAAATACACAAGTGAAACAATCAAGGTGTATAATAGTGTGTATATTTTGCCACTGTTTATATTAAAAGAGTGAAAAGTCTATAGTTATATGTGCTTGTTTATATACATGATATCCCACTTCTGTGGAATATGTATCGACTCATATATGCATTAAAAACTCTGAAAGGATAAACCTGAAACTAGTGCTCATTGCTACCTGTTGGGGAAATCTGGAAATGCGTGAGAGGTGAAAGGAAAATTTATCAATCTCCCTTTGTGCATTTAAAATGTTTTTTTGAGCCATGTGATTAAATTATTTAATTTTTTAAAAAGTCTTCAGTTATTAAAATATGGCAAAATAATCTGTCATAAAATTATCCTAGCTACTTTTAATTATAAACTAGAGATGTTTTCAAATTTTGCAAATCACTGTCATCAAGAGAAAGTCGATGAAGCCCTAGATAAACATAGGGAAGATCTTTCGAATAAGCGTAGAATGTGAAAAAAGGACAGAGTGGAACTCGGCACAATGTGGCAGGGGACTGTATTATCTGCCTGACAGCAACACACGTGCTACTTTGTCTTCACTATTTATAAGTAACCTGGCTTTAAGAAAACATTTATAGCTACTGACTCCAGTGGAAACTACACTTTTGCTTCACAGGCGAATGTTCTAGACCAGGGTAGTCAACGTGATCATGCTGTACCTTAGAAGTGTAATTGACTTCAATGTTAGTAAGAATTATATTATAGATAGCAGGACTGCTAAATTTTTTTCTTTCTATTTTAATGGTTTTCACCAAGCTTAATTTTCATGGTCAGGCATAAAACTGTATTTTCACGAGACAGGTGACTCTTGTGGCAGAAAGGAGGATGAACCGCAGCAGGAAGACACTGATGGCAGAGTCATCAGCCAACGGAGTGCTCAAAGTAAGGGCTAAGACAAGGCTGAATAGAAGTGGAAGCAACAAAGGGGCTGGTAGCGGGTAGGCTGAGGAGACGAACTGCCCAGACCAGGATAGAGCAATGAAGACCATGTGAGAAAGCAGTTTTGACTCCAGACTTGGGTCCCTGCCACCAGCACACTAGAGAAAAGAAGTGGGCTGGCTTCAGGACAGAGGATGAGGTTAAGTTCTGTTTGGGCCACAGCAAGTTTGAGGGTCCAAGGCCCAACAAGCAGGAACCCGCAGACACGCTTGAGGAGCCGCAAGAGGAGCAAAGGACCAGTGATTACTGGAAGAAACAGAGCACCTGTCTGAGCCAGCTTTTCACCGTGGTCGTTAAGCAGGGACCACGGCACAAGGATTTAGTGAGCTGGGCACCCAGCACTGCAGATCAGGAAGAGGAGAAGGGACTCTTCGGCCTTCTTGTGCCCTGGGTTTTTTTCCAAACAAAATGGCCATCTCCTTCCTGGGCTGTGTGTTCTGAATTTGACTAGTGAATAGATGCCTTGTGTGAAGGGGAAAGAAATTTCTGGCACAATCTCCACGTGGATACGTTATTTTATTTTATTATTATTATTTTTTGAGTTGGAGTCTCACTCTGTCGCCCAGACTGGAGTGCAGTGGCCGCTCCCGGCCACCGCAGCCTCGACCTGCCAGGCTCCGGTGATCCTTCCGCCTCAGCCTTCCAAGTAGCTGGAACTACAGGCGCGCGCTACCATGCTCGGCTAATTTTTTTGATTTATTGTAGAGATGAGGGCTCACCAAGTTGCCCAGGCGGGTCTCGAACCCGCAGGCTCAGGCAATCCACTCACCTCAGCCTCCCAAGGGGCGGGATTACAGGCTGAGCCACCGAGCCCGGCGATAAGTTATTTTTATTATGATGTTATTAAACATACACCAATATATAGTAAGTGCCAGTAATGCTAAACAAATGTATAAAACAACAAAAAAGTTAGCATTAAATATTAACAAAACTAGAAAACAAATCAGATTTCGATCAACAATACTCACTCCCTGTGATGATGACGCCAGTTATTGGAACTACATCACCATGTGCAACACCCAGTTGTCACCCGACTACCACCAGCAGACAACACTCTGGCTTCACCATGAGAATGGTGTGTGATGCCGGGTGACGACTCATTCTTACCCTCTTTCTCTATTAGAGCCACCATCAGATCTTTAGTCCGGGACCTTTCCTGGCATGAGCAAAACCACTTCTCTTTTCTCATAAGCTCAGACAATGACAGCAGCATTACCAGATGACAGAAATATTACCAACACAAATGCTATAACTGATTATCTCAATGAGTCAGGATATGCTTGAATAATTTGGGGTGGTGGGGTACTATAGTCTGAATAGTTATGCACTCCCAAAAACCATATGTGAAACGAAATCTCAATGCAATAGCACCGAGAGGTGGGGCCTCGGGAGGTGATTAGGCCATGAGGTTGGACTAGTGCCCTCAGGGAGTTTGTTCACCCTGTCTTCCCCTCCACTCTTCAGCCATGTGAGGACATGTAGAAGGCGACATCTATGAGAAACGGGTTGTCATTGGACACTGGGTTGCTGGCACCATGATCTCAGCCTTCCCAGCCCCTGAAGGGTGAGTAATATATTTCTCTTGATTATAGGGAACCGAATCTTAGCTATTTTGTTATAGTAGCACAAATGGACTAAGACAGACTATCTCTGGAACAAAAACACACAACTTAATATTTCTTGTAAAAAAAATGCCCCTGAAAATATACTTATTTATAAAAAGGGATTGGATCTTGTGGCCCATTTCAGCATGAAGTCAACAGTAGAGAAGAGACTGCCAAGGTCCCTGTGGAGTGTCGTGTGAGTAAGAAAGCAACATGCCACGTTAGAGCATCTGTCTTCCTTCTGTGACTCAGGGAATACCATCTAGCAACTCCTCTTATTGAAGAGCAGGAGCAGCACATAACTTTTATCAAATTCAAAGCCCTCATTCATTTCAATGAACTTAAATGTGGCTTAAGCACTGTTATTAATACATGTCATTTCAAATACAATTTTGTTACTATAGCTGTACAAAAAGTCATCTTCTGGAGATTGATTTTTTGCTTTTTCATGACTTTCTTCAGGTATATGGACTTTACACTTTACACAGTGCTTACTATCTGCCATGCACTGTTTAGAGTGCTTTACAAATATAAATTCATTTAGTCCTGACAGCAGTCCTATGAGTTGGTTGCTATTACTATTTGCATATAACAGATGGAGAAACAGAGGCATAGCGAGGTTATGGAATATGCCCATGAGCACACAATTAGCAGAGCCAGGTTAGCAGAGCCAGGATTCAACCCGGATATCTGGCTTCAGAATACAGGTATTCACCTGTGGGACTTCCTCGGGCACCTGGTTTTTCTCTTTGCTTAATGTGTGAGTAACTTCCAAACATACAGGCAATTTTTCAATATATGAGAGTGGAAACCTAGGAAAACGAAATAAGGGGTAAATTTTTCTAGGTTCCAAGACAAAATATTGTGGTCATTTTG
This sequence comes from Tarsius wallacei, assembly GCA_963574415.1. Taxonomy (NCBI): domain Eukaryota; kingdom Metazoa; phylum Chordata; class Mammalia; order Primates; family Tarsiidae; genus Tarsius; species Tarsius wallacei. The sequence continues at coordinate 15,892 of CAUYQG010037950.1, read as the reverse complement.
CAGAAGTGAAAATGTTGGGATGACTGAATGTGGATACTCAGACACAAGACTCGCTGGCCCATGAAGAGGGTTGCTGCTCTTTTATTACGTAAGTTAACTTTTGCCCACAAAGTTGCAGACTTGCATTGGGAGCATTACTGTGGCCACTGTGAGGAGTAACCCCAAGAGAAACTGAACAGAAATACTAAGCTCTCTACAGAGAGACCCTCAGACAACAGGAAAGACCTCAGAATCTGAAGCATAAATGTGTTGGTGAATAATAACTTGTGAGTGAGTGCAATTTGCTGTGGCTCAGTCACTCTCTGGACCATCCAGGATGACTCCTCACTCGTGTTAGTGTCACTACATGGTCACTTCACCCACTCATTAATGACCTCTGTGTGCAGGAAACAGTGGTACTGCGGTACTGTCTGTGGCAGGCAGATCAAGAAGTCTACAGAGAGAGATTCTCTCAGCACAGCATTTTCCAAGGTGCACTTTAAGAAACCCGAGTCCTTTCAGAAATGACTGGGAAAAAGGTTCCTGGTCACGTAAGAGCAGCATAAGGTGGCCACCGTGCTCTCCAGTAGAAGTCCACAACACATCAGCAGGTGCAAAAACTCAAAAAGCCTTTGGGTATCTGTGGAGTCCCAAACAAAAGTGACCAGGGCACCCTTTGTGACAGTATCTGCAAGCAGCCTACGGACGCAGCGCGAGAGATGGTGACTCGAATGCCCCACCATCCTGGACCTGCCTCCTGGCTGGCTCTACAACAGGATTGATCTTGTCAGGCTCTCAGAGTCAGTCAGGACCAGGAAGGCAGACTAGGTGGGCTAGGAAGGGTCCCTTTGAAAAGGGTCCACTCTTGGCATCCTCTGGCCTTCTGGAAAAATTATAGAGAAAGCCAATTTATCACTCCAAGTTTGCTTGGTAATGAGAAGTAGGAAGTAGGGACATGACTTCAGATGTCTAAAAGTTTCTAGCAGTGTCTGATTCATGTGGTGCCTCTGGAGGCACACAGATCTGGTCCTGGGATCAGCAGAGCCTCTCCCTGAGCAGGAAGTGGATGGATACCACTACGAACAGCACTGCTCATGCCAGGCTCCTATAGTCACCGAAGATCTCCTCTGAATTTTCATGACCTCTTTAGAAGTTCAAAGCCTCAGGCCTCTTATATTCAGGATTTGGAATAGTAATAGTAAATAGCAGTATTTATCTAGGACTTCCTTGACGTCACATATTGCCTACAGTGCTGATATTATACCCAGATGTTCCATTCTAGTCATCATCTCTCATAATTTTCCCTCCGACTCCATGAGATAGACCCTATTATGATATCCATTTTATTTATGAAGTACCTGAGGCTCAAAGGAGCCACCTAGCTTGCCCAAAGTCAAAGAAAAATAAGAAGTCAAACGAAAACTGGGCTCTAGGCCACTGACCTTTGGGGTCTACACTTCACCAGTTTCCCTACTGATTGAAAGACCTGAGGACTGCAAGTACTTTTAGGCTACCTGGAATTATCTGTATGCCCACTTGATAGTTGAATTCCCAATTCTCTTGTTTTTGCATTCTTGTCAGCTCTCCTTGTACCTCTCAAATTGTCACATATGGTGACTTTGTAGCAGTTACTTGGTCACCTCTGAAACAGAGCAAAAGTCAACGTGTGGCACACTAAACATAGTAGGTGACCCTAGCTAAATTACCAGTCTTTTCTGTGCCTTTCTTTTCTCATTTGTAAAACAGAAATTACACTTGCAGTGACTCATGATATGGCAAAGAAGGTAATGTGCATGACTTTAACATCCTAAGGGAAACAATGCCACCTGCAGCCTTGTTGTTTTTACCAACGGAACACTTTGATACTTCATGCCTGCTGGGGCCACAAGTTCATGGATCAGAAACAAATACACTCTCTACAAGTCTGTCGCCATGAGAAGCAAGGTGCTTGGAGAGAAGCAGATTAAGACTTCACATCAGGCAGGAACATTTTAATTTGTGACGATAATGGGCAAGAGACTTGGACAAAAGAGAATTTTCTGATTGGAACTCTGCATGTTGTCTAGGAAATTCCACACCAGGACAGCTTGATTTATTTCCTAACGCACTGCATACTCATCGTCACTGGCACAGGTTCCCTTCCACCTGCCTCAACCCCACCATGCAAGTTCCCCTCAACCCTGGGAAGCTAACTTGCATGGACTAGTCACTGGGCCACCTTGTCATCAAGTGTGCAATTGAATTCCATCAACAGGGAGCACCCACAGGAGACAGGAGGGAGGGAGAGTGAGGATGGGATATTTCAACCCCCAGTCCTCAACCCTCAGTCCCTCTGTGGGTTACACAGCTCTGACCAGGCGACCACTCTATAGTCCCCTGTCACCCAGGGGCTTTCACTGCACTCATTCTGTGTCTGCATCTCAAGTGTAGTGACAGTGCCCGCCTCACTGTCACTGGCCATGCTGTGATGCATCGCTCCTATAATCTCCTAGGCTGTGTCCATATCCTCGTACACAGTCCCTACACAAAAGTCTCCTCAGATGACTTGGTGAGATGACCATCTGCATCCTGCAGGAACTTGAGGGGAAACTCACTGAACAGCTTCTGTGTGCCATGTTTTTGTGTGGAACTGATATTGATCTCATCATACTACTTAATTCTCATGAAAGCATCTTTTCGGTTGAAGAATCTCACATTTTGGACTCAAGAGTTTATCCATTATAACCCAATATTTTTTACACTATTCCAAGTTTCATTCTGTTACTTTTTTCTCTCTTGCTGCACTTGACTCTTTGAGGCCAGATTAGAGAGATACAGACTCTGCTACCAGGTACTATATTAGCATCTTAGGGTTGCCACAACCAAAAACCACAACCGAGTAGCTTAAAACAAGAAAAGTTTGCTCTCTCTCAGTTTTAGAGGCCAGAAGCCTGACATCAGGCATTGGTAAGGTCACCTCCCTCCAGGGCTCCAGGGAAGAACACTTCTTTCCTCTTCTGAGCTTCGGGTAGTTGTGGGCACTCTCTGACATCTTTGGCTCAGAGCTGTGTCACTCCATTCTCTGCCTCTGTCTTCACATGGCCTTCTCTGTGACTATTTATTCTTTCCTCTGTTTTTAAGGACAATTGTCATTGGATTTAGGGCAGTGTGACCTTATCTTCACTAATCACACATCTTTACTAATTATACCCTACTTCCAAGCAAGGTCATATTCAGAGGTTTGGGTAGACATAACTTTGGGAAGTATACTACTTGAACCACTACAGACACACTATGTAAATCTGTGCAAATAATTTTCCTTTTTAGGTTCAGCTTCTTCTCTGTAAAATAAATAATATTAAGATTGATAACAGAGTAGAATACAATTGAGCAATATTGTACTCCATCTCTTGTCCATGCCAAACATTACTAACTGATTACACAAATATTTCCAGAATGAAGCCTCGGTCATTCTAAACATGGTGCTCTGTGTAGTTTCTATTATTCAGCTTGGAAAGGCACATATGATCAAATCTATTTTCTTTGCCAGGACAGTGTAATCTCTAAGGATCCTTTTAGTCTTTTTATTTTAAGTTTTATACTCATGAATTAAAACACTATGTACAGAAGCTTAAGGAAGTGCGTTATATTAAAATTTTATTTTTTCTTTGAATTATACCTCACATCTTTAAAATAAAAATTAATAAAAACGTATTTTTAATGTAATTTAATTTAATTTTTTTGAGATGGCTCACTCTGTTGCTTACGCTGGATTGCAGTGGCATGCTCACGGTCACAGCAGCCTCGACCTGCTGGGTTCAGGTGTTCCTCCCGCTTCAGAGTTGGAACTACAGGCACACACCACCATGCCTGGCTAACCTTTTGATTTAGTGTAGAGATGATGTCTTGCCAAATTGCCTGGGTTGGTTTGAACCCGTGGACTCAGGCAATCCTCTCACCTTGGCCTCCCAAAGTGCTAGGATTTTAGGTGTGAGCCACTGCGCCCGGTAAATAAATTTATTTTTTTAATAATCAAAGACTTAGGAAAGAAGATTTGTCTATTAGTGCTTTGTCAGCAAGGCAATACAACATATTCTACCTGCTAAAACATCAATATAATCATTTATATCTCAGAATCTCAAATCTCAGAAGTAGGAGAGGGTAATGGAAAAGCATGACTCATTCCTCTTAACAAAAGAGAGAATACAAAAAATGTCAAAGCCACCACTATATTTCAGAAATGTTGCTGGACAACATTAGACAAATACAAAAGCTATACAAAATATAAACACTGAAACAACTGTTAGTAAATAAAGAGAGAAAAGAAAGACTTGAAAATACCACTGATTGCATATAAAATTTTCATACCTAGAAAATGATCCCAAAAATATTACAAATGATAAGAGAAAAGATCAAACAAATATGTTTACTGTCTCTCTTATTACCCAAGGTATAAGATGAATCAATTAGATAAAGGGAAACTAAAATCTGCTGTAGCTCCAGTTTTAGAATAAATGCTTGCTCCGTTTCTTTGCCTGAACTTGGGGCTGGTGCTGTTGTTTTGGTGCGTCAATCAACACTACCTCCTTTAGTCTGTGACAGAGTTCAAACCACCTAGAAGTAGACAGTGGAGCCAAAAAGACAGATGATCCATCCAATGTCCTAGCTCAGAGAGGTCAATCAACTTATCCCAGATTATACAGTTAGTCAGTAGCAAAGTTAGCTTTAACTCAGGTTTGTACAATCACTTAATATACCACAATTCCTCTCTTACAGAAAAAAAAATGAGTTTGAAAATATTCTTTTAAAATGCACTTGTCATTCAATGGGAGAAGAATCATCTTTTGAACAAATAGTGCTGGGAAAACTGTGAAAGAATGAGGTTGGACCCTTTTCGTCCTTTTGGGCTGCTAGAAAAAAATATTAACTGGGTACCTTAAAAACAACAAATATTTATTTCTCACAGCTCTGAAGACTGGGAAGTCCAAGACCAGGACACTGGTGTCAGATGTGGGCCTACTTTCTTCTATATGGGGCCTTTCACATGTCCTCACTTGGTGGAAGGGGCCAGCTGGCTCTCTGGGGTCTCTTTTATAAGGGCACTAATCCCATTCGGGAGAGCTCTGCCCTAATGATCTCATCACCTCTCAAAGGCCCCACTTCTTGTACCATCACCCCAGGGGTTAGGATTTCAACACATGAATTTGGAGGAAAACAAATATTTAGACCACAGCAAAACCTTGCCTTAAGCTATATAGAAAGATTAATTCAAGATGAATCAAAAATTTAAACATAACAGCTAAAACTATCAAACTCTTAGAAGAAAACATAAGACAAAAGCTTTATGGCATTGAATTTGGCAATGATTTCTTGGCTATAACACCAAAAAATAAGTAACAAGATAAAAAACAGATAAGTTGGACTTCATCAAAATTAAAAACTTTTGTACATCAAAGAATGCTATCAACAGACTGAAATGGCAATCCCCAGACTGGGATGAAGTATTTGCAAATCACACATATGATAAGGAGTAGATAGCCACAATATACAGAGAACTCCCAAAACTAAACAACAATAATAATTTTAAAAATCATGTTGAAAAAAATGGGGAAAAGACCTGAACAGACATTTCTTCCAAGAAGACACACAGATGATCAATGAGCACATGAGAAGACGCTCAATGGCACTCATCATTAAGGAAACTCAAACCGAAATCACAATGAGGTGTCACTTCACACCCATGAGGGTGGTTATTACAAGGAAAAAAGAATAGCACAGGTTGATGAGAACGTGGAGAAATGAGAATCCTTATGCACTGATAGTAGGCATGTACAGTGTGCCACTATGGAAATGGTGTGGTGACTCTTCAAAACATTAAACACAGAGTTACCACATGACCCAGGAATCTTCCTCGTGGCTATATACCTAAGAGTGAAGTGGGACTCAAAACAGGTGTTAGTGCACCCATGTTATTCACAATAGCCAAAAGGTGGAAGTAAACCAAGTGTCCATTGAATGGATAAACGAAATGTGGTACACATACACAATGGAATATTATTCAACCTTAAAGAGAAAGGAAATTCTGACACATGCTACACATGGATGAACCCTGAAGATACTATGCAAAGTGAAGTAAGCCAGTCACAAAAAGAAAAATATTACATGATTTCATCTACATGAGGTACCCAGAGTATCAGCTTCATACAGACAGAAAGCTGTATGTTGCCAGGGACCAGGGGTAGGGGAGATGGGCATGGGGGAAGTTTGCATGTCTAAGTGCAGTAAAAAATATACAAAGAAGAGTAATAGCACAAAGTAGTTGACAATTCTATCATTCAAACTATAGAAATGGTTTTTAGATAAACACATATGGACAAGTCCCAGGGTCTTTTTACAAAATGGTGACTGAAAATAGATACAGAACCAGAAACAGATAGTAAATTACCCCATGGAGAAGAGTTAAGAAACACCATGTTTAAAGACAGCCTGCATGCCTAGTAAAGGAAGTAAATCACACAGGTGCAGACAGGCATTCTTACACATTTCTGGTTGCAATACATGAGACTATGTCAATATTCTAAAGAACAATTCTAAGTGTTCAACACAAGCCATGAGAGCATGTTGATCGTACATGCCCCAAATTAATGCCCTCGGCACCCAAAGACCTGCCACAGGCACTTCTTTAGGGGCCACCTGGCTGAGAGACTGCAGAAGTCCAAGGAAGAAGACTTATATTTCAAATGAAAAAAAAGAACCACCCTTGTGAAATCTCCTCTACATGGAAGAATAGGAGCTGTTTCCACAGCTTGGTGTGACAGGGAGAGATACCACACGTCCCTCCCTCTATCCAAGCTGACAGAGGCACCTATAGTGTGACAGGGAGAGACACTGTGCATTCTTCCCCCTGCCCTGCCTGACAGAGGTGTCTACAGAGTGAAGACAAGGAGAAATATCATGCATCCTTCCCTCTGTCCTGCCTGATAGAGGCACTCACAGGCAGAGCCTGTGGGTACCAAGAGGGCCTCTTCTGAAGAGCCTTGCACTGCCATCCCTGAACACCATCGGTGCTCGCACCTGAAACCCGTATGTGCCAACCCAACTTCAGGGTCTCCCAGTGGCCAGATCTACACCCCTGGAGCTCTGTGAGTCAGCCTCCAGGACTCGGTTTTGTGAAACCTGAAGTCCTTTTGGGGGGAGGTAGTGGAGAATGAGGGCAGAGGTGAATCTGGTTTTTGTGTTTTCTTGCTTTTTATTATTTTCAAAAATATATCCTGTCTATGTTGGATAGCTTTGCTATCTCTCTGCAAAGACAATAGTGACACCCCTCTATCTCCACCAAAAATCACCCCTGATTGTAAATAGCCAAGGATCCTTTCCCGTTCAAATTAAACTGTTTGACTGCCACGGTCTGTCTGCTCTTGGAAGCTGGTCAGTTCTCCAGGTTCTGGGTTTCCCCGCTTGTTCAGATATGGCTGCCTTCTGTAAATGCCAAGACACTGTTTCTCAGAAGCTTCCAGTGTTGTCTTTGAAACTCAATAGAAAGTCCCAATACCATCACATCACATGTCTCCCCATCACCTGCACCCGAGATGCCCATGGCATCTCACTCCATAAACTCACTCCAACTTACTCCATAAACTCTGACCACCCTGGAAACAGGCCCCCAGGAGATGCCTCAGCAGGAAGTGGAGTCTTCTCTAAGTGGAGTGGGGGGTAGGGGGAATGGCTTCAGGCAAACAAGGGAGGAAAGGAAAGTAGAGGAAAGTTGTTGGGGAGGGTAGGCAGGTTGGGAGGAAGAAAGATGTGAAGGCCTGGGAAGTCAGCACCAGTCCGTGCGAGGAGTGAGGACACACCTGAAGATAATCTCAGCTGGATGGAAAGACCCAGGACTTGATGAGGAAGGTCATGGTCAAACTGAGTGTTCTAAGGACGAAGCAATCAAGTTAGTAGGTAAATTATTCTGATTATACATGCAGACAGAGAAGTCCAACAAAATGTGACAGTTTAAGTAAACTCGTTTCACAACTTCAACCCAGGACAATTACTATAGGTCTTGTTGAAAGCAAGAGAGACGGCTCTAGGTCTGAATAAACCAGGTGTTTCAGAAGCTGGTAGAGAACATACACAGGAAGATTTATAACAGTAGTGAGAAGGGAAAAGAAGAAATATCCTAAGACATCTTATCTTCCGCCTAATCAAAACCCACCCGTTCTCCAAACTCCAAGCAGGTCCTCTCTGAACCTCTAAGAACCACCACTGGCTTTCAGTCCAAGGTGGCCTCTTTCTCTCATTAGCACACTATCTACTGTTCATACCCCTCATTTCTTACCTAATCGTGCGCCCCTGTAGCAGCTGTGAACCTTGTGATACCTCCTGTCCCATATCTTGTCTCCCAGTGAGAGTAAAAAGTTCCTGTTATTCTGCAGATACAGGAGCTCAATTACTCAGAGGAGAAATAATTTTTTTTTAAAAAATGGAGGTATGGCTTTTAAACCAATATCTGCCTACAGTTCCGGGTTCTTACATGATTTTGTTTCAGTGACGACACATCGGCCCCCCCACATCTATCTTAATCTCAGAATGCCAAATGCATACAGTTCTCAACAGTTCTGGAGTTTCTCTCAGGCGATGGCTCTCAAATTGAGAGTGTATACAGCTGGTGTGCTGCCCCCACCACCCATTAAAAACACAGAGCATAATGTTGGAGGCTAATTGTTTTCCAAAGTGTTGAAGAAGATGGCGAAATGCCAAGTAACATTTGTAATTTAATTGGTCGTTTGAAAACAGCATTTTTGCAGAAAACATACTTATATTACAAAGACGTTAAAGCAAAATAAGATTTCAAATAACTTCACCTGTAGTAGACTGCTTTGGGCTAAAGTTCCAGGGATCAGTGTTTCCCTTCACCCTCTCTGGAGATGGGAGGCTCTCATGGGAAGATCTGGGAAGTACCAGCTTAAGTATTCCACAAAGCTGAAATGAAGTGCCCAAGAAAGTCGCAGCAGTTACCTGGCCCTCCCCAATCCGAGTGCATGCTGTGCACTCCACACACGTCTGTCGGCATCTTTCTCCAGGCTCCCAGCAGCTGTGGCGCCCAGGGACTCGACTTGCCCTAGTTCAAGCAGCTAGGAGGTAACCGAAGTGGGATTCAGACTCCTTCTAACCACATGGTCTCCTAAGCAGGACAGATGCTTAGACTTGTAGGCCTGCCTGGTTTTCAGGAGACTACTTAGCAAATAATGAACACATTTTTGAACAAGCAGTTCAACAGCCTCTCGCTGTCATGTCTACTCACATTTTCTAGAGGAGAGAACGGTGCCCTAGACATCTTTGAGCTCTGTTTTCAGCACAAGAAAGGGCCCTCTGGATTCAATAAACTGCAGGAGATGGTCTTAACATAATAGGTCCCCAACAATGATATCCCCTATCATTGAACCCCAAGAGTAATTACTGGGTAGCCCTCAAATCATAAAGCTAGACTCTACAGGCACAGAAAAATGTACTCGTAAGACGTTAACTGGCTTCTTTTCCTGGTGAGCTTCCCAGAGCTTTTTCCCAGACCCAGGAGTCAGACCTCAAGTGCTCAACAACGCATGTTGCCTCTGTATCCTTCACTGTGGGACTTTGAGGCCTCTCCAGAAGAGACAGGCTAATTATAACTGCCAGCATTGCAGAGCAATTGCATCACTCCTGCTGCAGGCATCAGCGAGGAAACGGGACAGACAGAGGAAGGGTTGTCGAGTGGGGGCAGGCGCACAGGGCATATGACTAACGCCTGCATACCTCTGGAAAAGATATAGCCCTTCTGCTCCTGAGTGAAAAGATAAGCTTGTGTATTGTATTAAAATCAAGCCCTTAGACTGAAACAGGATAGCCTAGAAATAGTTCAGAAACATGGGAGACTTGAAACTTGAAAATGAGCTTTCAAAGAGGTTATTTTTATAAACCAAATATGCACAGGAAATTTTGTTATTCTACTTCTGTTCCACAGCCTAAAGATCTGTATTGTCCCAGTACAAAGACCTTCTTGGACAGAATCCCAGTCACAGTCGGTTTACTTAAAAATCATGAAAACCTCACTGTTATCTTGCTCCAGATAGCATCTTCCTACAAGGATGTCTTTCACCACCTACATGTCTCCGTTTCCAAGACCAAATGATGACTCCTTTGCCCCTCTCTGAGCCACACAACTGCATTCTCACAAAATGCAAAACACAAAGCTTAAAACGATTTCCATTTCTTGTATTCAACTGTGTCTACTTAAAATACAAATTTGAAGTTTCCACAAAACCTAAAAAGTTCTAGAACTTCATCTGTGATACATGCCCTAATCATTCAGCAGACTTACAATTCTTATTATTTGAGAAACTTCTAATTTATTTCACTTCATGCTTAATAAAGGGCTTTAGAAAATTGACAAAACGTTTCTGCAGTGATAGTTAGCAATACCTCAAGTTAAATGCGCACATTCTTTGCTCCAGCAGTTCCTTGCCTAGAAACTAATTGTTTAGAAAGACTGACACAAATGCTCAAAAATGTAAGTGTAGGAATGTTTACTGCCACACAATTTGCAATAGCAAATGTTGGGCCCCACCCAAAGAACAATTAATTGGGCAATGGTTAAATAAATTATGGCACAAGCATATTAAGAAGTACTATGAAGATGCTGAAACAACAACTATTGAGGAGGATGGATGTCCAAGACATACTGCAGAGTGGGAGAAAATGCAGTCTACTGAACACACACAGCACGATACACTTTTAATTTAAAAGTGTATTTGTGCATGTGTGTGTATGTGTGCATTATGACAAATAACCTATCATCACTTATTCCCTTTGATGGAGAAACAGAAACAATAATATTCGAAATTTTACAAAAAGCACAATACTCTCACAGCAATTTTTAAATACAATTTTTCTTTAAAACCTCTCTCTCTCTCTAAAATATGGATCCGTTGCTCTTCTTACCAAATATTCCAAAATATGAGATTCAGGAAACACTATACCTTTCACAGATGTTTTATACACACAGACGTAAATACACAGTCACAGGGATATTAAAAGGAACATGTAAGAGTTCCCATTTGTAACCTTAGAGAAACATTTTTACAAAGGAGAATATTTTCTTCACCAATCTGATTTCCAATGGAAAACAAAATTCCCCAGATAAATTAAAACAATGAATCAAGGGACAGCCTACTGCGCATAGGCCATCAAGTGGAGAAAGTGCCAGCAACAGCTGGGTCTATAAGAAGAGACATTGGCTGTAATAAACTTACCCTAACCCTAATCCTAGCCCTAAAGGAAAAGAGAATGACAAGCATTGGCTTAGAAATGTAATAACCATGGAGCTGTATCATTTCTGGCCCTTCGATAAACCTTGGGTTCAGATGTTATGAGGAACAGTTTATGAGAGGTATGCTTTTATTATTATTATTATTATTATCATTATTATTATTATTATTACTATTTCAAACAGTTTATTAGCGAGAAGAAGAGAAGGAAAACGGAAGATTCATGGCAGAAAGACCTGCCATGTGCAAGTTTCTCAAAAAGAAAAACCAGCCGGGCTTGGTGGCTCAGCCTGTAATCCCACGCCTTGGGAGGCTGAGGTGAGTGGATTGCCTGAGCCCGCGGGTTCGAGACCCGCCTGGGCAACTTGGCGAGACCTCATCTCTACAATAAATCAAAAAAATTAGCCGGGCATGGTAGCGCGCGCCTGTAGTTCCGGCCACTTGGAAGGCTGAGGCGGAAGGATCGCCGGAGCCCAGCAGGTCGAGGCTGCGGTGGCCGGGAGCGGCCACTGCACTCCAGTCTGGGCGACAGAGTGAGACTCCAACTCAAAAAAAAAAAAAAGAAAAAAAAGAAAAACCACTACTTTTTCTTCTTAGTCAAAGAAACTCCGCAACTTTGTCCAACGTGGGAACTCGAGAGAGACTTACAGCCATGAATACTAAACATGGAGTACATCATGGAGTACATGGTGCATCTCCACGTGCGTTATCTTATACTGTACATGGTGGACTTCCACATCACGGGGTACCTCATACTGCACATGGTGACCTCCACACCACGGGACACTTCACACTGTACATGGCAGCCTCCACACCATGAGGCACCTCATTACCGTACATGGCAACCTCCCCACCATGGGGTACGTCATACTGTCCATGGCAACCTCCAAGCCATGAGGTACCTCATACTGTACGTGGCAACCTCCACATCACGAGGTATCTTATACTGTACATGATGACCTCTACACCATGGGTTACCTCACATTGTACATGGTGCGCCTCCACGCCATGGGGTACTATACATGGTGACCTCCACGCAATAGGGCACTTTACACTATACGTGGCACCTTCCGCACTATGAAGCACTTCATACTGTACATGGTGATCATACCATGGGTTACTTCATATTGTACATGGCACACCTCCATGCCATGGGGTATTTCATACTGTACATGGCGATCTCCACACCCTGGGATGTTTCACACTGTACATGACAACCTCCATATCATGGTGTACTTCACACTGTACATGGCAACCTCAACACTATGGAGTACTTTATACTGTGCATGGCACAACTCCACACCGATATCCCTGATGCCTCCAGAAATAAGCTGTGAGAGAGAGCAAATGAAATTTCTATGGCCACCAATTTAATTAGGGAGTCCACATACACATTTGTAAAGGAAACGTAAATATTTACAAACCATATAAAGTAAGCATTAAGTAAGCCCCTTGCCTTGGGACTCTTATTCTTCTGTGGCCCTCCCCATAGAGGACAGACTCTGTTCTGGGTAGGGCATAGACCTACACTAAGAAAGAGCCAGCAAGGTCTGGATAGCCACATGCCACCAAGATGTCACTCTACATGCTACATTTTGAAACTTGGTATGACAGTCAGTACAACATGTGAGAAAATGTTTAATAGACATGTGGCACCTCATACTGTACATGGGACACTTCACACTGTACATGATGACCATGTATGACAATGAGCAGGCTAATAAATAGACACATGCCAAGGACATGAACATGCTAATAGACATGTGTTGAGAAGTATGAGCACACTAACAAATAGACCTGTGTTGAGGATGTTAACATGCTCATAAATATACACATGTCGAGGAGCATGAGCATGCTGATAGACATGTACGGAGGACATCAACATGCTAATAGACATATGTTGAGGACATGAACGTGCTCATTAATAGACACATTTTTAGGGGCATGAGCATGCTACTAAATAGGCTGGTGTTGAGGGGTATGAGCACAAAAACAGACACATGCTGAGAACATAAATAAGCTAATAAACAGACATGTGTTGAGGATATGAACATGCCAATAAATAGAAATGTGTTGAGAAGGATGAGCACACTAATAGACACGTGTCGAGCAAATGAACATGCTCATAAATAGACACATGTCGAGGAGCATGAGCATGCTAATAAAGACACGTGTCGAAGACATCAACATGTTAATAGGCACATGTTGAAGGACATGAGCTTGCTAATAAATAGACACATGTTGAGGACACGAACATAGTCATAAACTGACACACGTCAAGGAGCATAAGCATGCTAGTAGACACGTGTTGAAGACACAAACATGCTAAAAGACACGTCAAGGACATGAACATGCTAATTAATAGACATGTGTTGAGAACATGAGCACACTAATGAAGCAGCAGATCGTGAAGGGTTTCTGCTTCCCACACACGTGGGTATACACAGACATGATCATAAAGACTTCCAGGCAAAGGGAGACTGTCATTAAAAATTCATCTCCTCATATGAGATTCATAAGCGCAAACCTTCAGATCTTTGAAATGCCACAATTTTTTAAATGTCCTTTTTAAAAGACATTTATACGATGCAGCTCATTTCTGCAAAATGTGACTTGATTACAAAGTCCTCAGCAACTTACATGATTTATTTTAGGAGACTGAGTCACATCCCTAAAGTTTTACAGCTATCTCTTGTCAGTGAAAAAAATTCTAAAGCTCTCAAGGAAATGAACCAAAACATTCTGGAAAATTCATTTTCTACAGGGAAGATAACATAACCATGGCAGCCTAAGGAAGCACACAGGGAAGAAGGACAACATGTAACCGGTCTCAGATTTTCTAAAGGAAATAAACAAAAGAAGTCAGAACATGCCTGTTTCCTAGCTTAAGAAATGTAGCAGATTGGAAGCCAGACCCTTTCAAGTATTCACTAAGCTTGTGTCTCAGTCATGCTGCCCTACTTCGGCCTCACACTGTCAGCCTTCTCTACAGCATCCAGACTTCATTATTAAAGTCTTTATTATTTGTTTTGCTTGTTTGTTTTCTGAGTTAAGGTCTCACTCTGTCACCCAGGCTAAAGTGCAATGGCATGATCACAGCTCACCACAGCCTCAACCTCCTGGGCTCAGGTGATCCTCCCTCCTTAACCTCCCAAGCATGTCACCATGCCCAGCTAATTTTTTTAAAAAATTTTTTGTAAAGATAAAGTCATGCTATGTTGTCCAGGTTGGTCTTGAACTCCTGGGTTCAAACAACCCCTCACCTCAGTCTCCCAAAGTGCAGAGTGATTACAGGCATTAGCCACTGTGCCCGGTCCAGACTTTCTATTGAAATGATGTCACATTGATATGTTTAGGCCTCATATTCACCTAAGATCAACACTTTCGTAAGAGACAATGGAACTACTTATTGGCTATTGTTGGCTAACCATGTTATACTGAATTTTTAAGAGGTGTAATTACATGGCAGAAAAAAAGTCTTCTGTTTGAATTCACACAACAAATAGCCTATCAACTGGTAGTAGACACAGTAGATACTCCCAATTTTGTTAATCATGTGGACAAGGGAGTACAAACACGGCAATGGAGTTGGAAACTGGGCGTGACCCCTGTGAACCTGAATTGTTAAACAGCAGAATTCTGCCATGGCCACCCACAAGTATTTACTTGTCCAAAGCATCAGCCACGCCCATGTGGGCCATGTCTGCTGGGATTATGTGAGAATAAGGAGCATCTTCGAAGGGTCTCCCTCCATCTCTCAGTGGAAGAAAAGGATGATCTTGGTTCCGAATCAACAGCCTGTCCCAACCAGCTAGGAGAGGCCAGAGGCCCTCCCAGCCCCCAGCCCCAATCAGAGGTCTATGGCTTGAAAATTAATGACATTTTTTGTGTGTGGCAAAACCTCAAAATACACTTTCCCTCCCGAGCATTTCCTGTTATCCTCTTAGAAGCTATTCCTGTCCTCTGGCCTGTCTCTGTGCTCACACATCTGTCCTTCATGTCAGCAGCGCCAGGGTTCCCATCACAGAAGCCCACTGTCACAAGTTCCACATCCACTTTTATCCTGCCAGTCCCCCCAAGTCATCAATTTCCTCCTTGTCCTGCCAGATTCCTGGATCATTCTTTTTTTTTTTTTTAAGAAAGCAGGATTCATTGAGAGGACAGAAAAGCTCCCACAGCAGAGGACCCAGAGGGGTGGCCTGGATCATTCTTACAACCATCCCTTGGTAACACTTCTAACTCCATCTTCCCTCTGTGCTTCCACTGTAGTCTCATGGGAAAGCCCAGCAGCATTTAAACCAGCTACTTTTTTGTACAGTGATTTGAGTTCCTTTGGGTATATTCACAATAGGGGAATTGCCGGGTCATATGCAAGGTCAATTTCTAGTTTTTTCAGAAATCGCCACACTGTTTTTCAAAAAGGTTATGCTAGTTTGCATCCCTACCTGCAGTGTAGAAGCATTCCTTTTTCTCTGCATCCTCACCAACAGCTGTTGTTGTTTGTTTTATTAATGATGGCCATTCTTACTGGGATTAGGTGGTCTCTCAATGTGGTTTTGATTTGCATTTCTCGGATGATTAGTGAGGCTGAGCATTTTTTCATGTGTCAGTTGCCTGCTTGTGTGTCTTCTTTTGAGAAG
>CAUYQG010037945.1:0-12981 GCA_963574415.1 Tarsius wallacei | reverse complement strand
CTGGCTAGTTTTTGTGATTTATTGTAGAGACACTGTCTTACCAAGTTGCCCAGGCTGGTCTCGAGCCCCTGGGCTCTGGCAGTCCTCTCGCCTCGGCCTCCCAGAGCGCTGGGGCCACAGGCGTGACCTCAGCCCCACGCACGTACGAGGAGCCTGGCGGGGAGGCGGCTCTCGTTCATCTCTGCTCCCCCCGAACAGCAGCACGGGGGCACGCAAGAACGACAGGAACTCACTGAGCTTCTACTCTGTGGCCAGAACCGGTTCAAGGGATTTGAATACATGTCACTTTCCTGCATGTGTGTGAATACACGCGTGTTCGTCTAACCCTTCAGTTTATTCCCATCTTCGAGAAAGAAAACTGAACCACAGTAGCGGTGGAGGTGCAGAACCAGGACTGAGTGCAGACAGTCAAGTGCCCTCCATCGTAGAGCTGGCGTCCCTGAGATAAGTGAGGCAAAAACACAGCTTTCCAGACCCTTAACTCAGGTCTGGAGCGAGGGAGGACCCGGCTTTGTAAAGGCAGGAGAATTACTGAGGACTCCATGTGCTCACGTGTGCTTTGTTTACCAAGACCTGCCAAGATTGAGTCATTTGCTTGTCTCTGAGGGACCCAGCACTCTCCATGCGGTTGAACCCAGGGCTTCATCTCTGCTACTTGCAGGTTACGGCTCTCTTGGCATGATGACCAGCGTGCTGGTTTGTCCAGATGGCAGGACAGTAGAAGCAGAGGCTGCCCACGGGACTGTAACCCGTCACTACCGCATGTACCAGAAAGGACAGGAGACGTCCACCAACCCCATTGGTAAGATGGTGTGTGCTTCCACACTGACCAGAGTGCTCTCCAAAGATCTCCAAAGCAACTCAGATGTGTCTCTGGCTGCTCGGTGTTTTGTGTGCAAAGTCACCACCAAGCAGCTGATTGGTTCTACTAATGGGAGCTATTTTGATAGGCTTCTTAAAATACACGATATATGCTTTTCTCTTTTGTGGGAGAATGTGGGTTGCAGAGAAGAATGTTATCAATAAGCATTTTCCTTAACCTCTGGTGCAGTGAAGTGTCACAGAAGGCTACAAATCCAAAAGCTACATGGATAGGTTCTTCCAACAAGCTTCAAGGACATACTTTAAAAAGAGATGACAGCCTGGAAAGAGGAAATCAGTATGGACGAGAGAGAGAGGAGTTTGTGGCCATTTACAAATTAGTGCCTTAAGCTTCAAGCATTACCACATCATGAAAACATGCTCTCTTAAAGTTTCTGTTTGGTGAAATATTTCCAACTTTCCTAAAACTTCTAGCCCACATGGATGGCATCTAATGAAGTCTGTCACCTAGACAAAAAACTGTTCTGTTTGGGGGAACTGTGAAACATTTGGGAATCCTTACAACTGGGATGATTGGAGTATTGTGTGTTTTTTCCTCTTTTAGCTTCTATTTTTGCTTGGACCAGAGGGTTAGCACACCGAGCAAAGCTTGATAACAATAAAGAGCTTGGCTTCTTTGCAAAGGCTTTGGAAGAAGTCTGTATTGAGACAATTGAGGCTGGCTTTATGACCAAGGACTTGGCTGCTTGCATTAAAGGTTTACCCAAGTAAGTATAAGATGCCCTAAACTCTGGCCTAATGACCGCTTATCCTCATGGGCTCAAAACTTCAGTACTTTTAGAATTCTGTAATTGGTGTTAATCATCTAGTTCGGGAGTCAGTGGACATTATCTGTAAATTGTCAGATAGTGAACATTTGGGCTTTGTGGGACATTCTTTTTGCAACTACACAGCTACTCAGCTTTGCCTCTGCCATTGTGGAAGGAAGGCAGGTGAAGACCGTGAAGAAGTGAACACGCATGGCAGCATCCCAGTCGGATTTTGAGGTTCAAAGCTGGGTCACAGGCTAGACTTGGTCCACGAGCCAGGCTGTTGTTTGCTGGTCTTGGGTCTACTTTATTTATTTATTTATTTTTTGAGTTGGAGTCTCTCTCTCTGTCACCAAGATTGGAGTGCAGTGGCCGCTCCCAGCCACCCCAGCCTCGACCTGCTGGGCTCCGGCGATCCTTCCGCCTCAGCCTTCCGAGTAGCTGGAACTACAGGCGCGTGCTACCACGCCCGGCTGATTTTTTATTTATTGTATAGACGAGGGCTCGCCAAGTTGCCCAGGCTGATCTTGAACTCCTGGACTCAGGCAATCCACTCACTCAGCCTCTCAAAACGCGGGATTACAGGCTGAGCCACCGAGCCCGGCTTAGTCTCTTCTTAAGTGTCTGTAACCATCTTTGAGGACCCGTGTGTTACACCGGGTCTTTCTGAGGACACGGTAGCCAGTATCTGCTGGATTAGCCGCTGATCCAAGACTCTTCCCTCAAAGTCAAAGGTAGTTACCATGGCTTACCTCTAGAAACACCACTAAAATTTGACACAAATACCATGTCCCAACCAGCATGTCCTCAGAGATCTCAGTTAGGGTCAGTATAAGGTCTTGGGGTAATAGGGAGATACTCAATCACTACATGTTTCTTAACTTAAATTTTCAGCAAGATTACAGTGTTTCAGATTTTCTTACCAGTGTAATAACTTTGTAGCCTGCTTGGTAGGTACCTATCAGCAGGATGTGTTAGCTAGTCCATGGTCTTTTGTTTTTCTTAAGTAGAAAACAAAAGTGCTGGTAGAAATAAGAGCTTTAAAACTTTTTTAGGGCAGAGCACAGTGGCTCACGCCTGTAATCCCAGCACTTTGGGAAGTGGAGGAGAGAGGATTGCCTGAGTCTAGGGGTTCAAGACCAGCGTGGGCCACTTGGTGAAACCTCATCCCTACAATAAATTTTATTTTATTTTTTATTTTTGAGTCAGAGTCTCACTCCTCCCGCCTCAGCCTTCCAAGTAGCTGGAAGTACAGGCGTGAGTCACCACACCCAGCTAATTTTCTGATTTATTGTAGAGACGAGGTCTTGCCGTGTTGCCCAGGCTGGTCTTGAACTCATGGGTTTAGGCAATCCTCTCGCTTCTGCCTCCCAAAGTGCTGGGATTACAGGCGTGAGCCTCCGTGTCGGGCTACAATCAATTTTTTAAAAATTAGCCAGGTGTGGTGGTACACACCTGCGGTTCCAGCTACTTAGAAGGCTGAGGCAGAAGGATTGCCTGAGCCCAGCAGGTTGAGGCTGCCATGGCCATGAGCATATCGCTGCACTTCTCCTACCTAAGTGATGATGAGACACTGACTCAAAAAAAAAAAAGCAAAAAACTTTTTTAGGCTGTGCACGGTGGCTCACACCTGTAATCTCAGCACTTTGAGGAGCTAAGATGGAAGGATTGCTTGAGTCCAGGAGTTCGAGACCAGCCTGGGCAACATAGTGAGACCTCATCTCTACAAAAAAATTAAAAAATTAGCTGGGCATAGCAGTGTGTGCCTGTAGTCCCCCACTACTCAGGAGGCTGAGACAGGAGGGTCACCTGAGCCCAGGAAGTTGAGGCTGCAGTGAGCCATGATGGTGCCACTGCACTCCAGCCTAGGCGACAGAGTGAGACCCTGACTCAAAAAAAAATTTTTTTTTCTTAAGGTCAAATAACAGTTTGGGTAAAGGTTTGGATGTACTTGAAATAAGTTTTGTTCTTTTTAAGAATGAGGAAGCAGTAGTGAGATGATTTTTGTCTCACGGGCGTTAGTCTGAACTGAAACTTTGGTGATAGTTTTCGCCCTGAAAGCTACATGGCAGGAAACGTTTCCGCTATGGATGTGGATGTGGGAGGAGTCTTCGCCACAGGCTGCCTAGGAAGCCTGAGTCCTGTGCTGGAGTCAGCCGTAGGCACCTTGAACCACAGTCGTCGCCTGTAGAGTTGTAGCTTGCTAACATTCATGGATTTTCTTCCAGAAATAAATAGAACACTATTTTACGTAGCATTTCGAGTGCTTTTCACCTCTCTGCTATCACAGCAGAGACAAATTAAATTTTCTCCTTTTTTGTCTCCCCTGTTAGTGTGCAACGTTCTGACTACTTGAATACGTTCGAGTTCATGGACAAACTTGGAGAAAACTTGAAGATAAAACTAGGTCAGGCCAAACTTTAAGGTCCTAACTGGGCTTGGGAGGATAAGTGTCCTTTGGTACCTAGGTCCACAGGTTTACATTTTTCTCTATGACACTCAAGGGTAAAGGCAAAATCAATTTTATAATTTGTTTTTAATTCAGAGTTTATCTTTTCTATAAGTTTACAGCCTCTTTCTTAAACATACAGTGATTGCCTCCTTCATGAATGTGGCACGGGGCTTTATTAAAATTTTATTTTATGTTCAAGTAGCAGCCTAGGAATTCGTTTAGTACTCACTTGTATTCACTGTCACTTTTTCTCATGTTCCGATACAAATGACCAAAATCAAGGGTGCTCAAAAGGGTAAATGATAGCCACTGGATTGTTCCCTAAAATATTTATAAAGTAGAAGTTCACTCCCTTCCCTTCTGGTCCATGACCTTGGACACTGGGAGGTTTTGGTGTTACGGACATCCCATTACGTGGAGTAGAGCTGTACGTCGAACTTGCATGTGATTAGAACAAAGGCTGAGTGCAACTAAAATGTGTTGAAGACACTGCAGTCGTTTTGTAAAAAGCTTGTTGAATGTTTCCAATATTCTAAATATTTTGGAGGCCACTGGAGACTTCAGAGTCCAGAATTAATACTACCTGGAGGTTTGTCCTCTGTTTGTCTCTTCCTTCTCCTGGCCTGCGTATTATGCTACCCTAAATGGCATATTTCATCCAAGTGCAATAATGTAAGCTGTATCTTTTTTGGACTGTTGCTGACCTGTTTCATTTCTTTTGTATAAACGTGATTTCTCAGAAGTTGATATTAAACACTATTCTAGTCCTATTCTTCTTCCAAACTGTTGACTTCAATTAAAAGTAAATGATAATGACTATTCTTCTGGGTTTTTATTTAGTGTACTTGGATGCCAAGCACCATGCTGTGTCCTAGCTGTAGGAATCTGATTTGAAAAAAAATCTCTGCTCTCAGGAAGTTGACTGTGGGGGAGAAAGGCTAAATAAGCAATAAGATACGGAATCTACAGGGAGAGGACAAAGAATCAAAGACGGAACTCAAGGAATGAGGAGAGAATTGTAGAGGATAGATTGCATCTGTGCACACGCCAAGGCGAGGTATTCTCTTCTGGCTGATAGGGAGCCAGTGAAGACTTTCAAGAAGTAGAGGACTTGACCCTATTTCGATTTTTAACAATAGCACTCTGGGCAGCTTTTATAAAGAGTAGATGGTAAGGGCCGGGCACAGTGGCTCAAGCCTGTAATCCCAGCACTTTGGGAGGCTGAGGCAAGAAGAGTGTCTGGGCAACTTGCTGAGACCTCATCTCTACAATAAATTAAAAAACTAAGCCGGGCTCGGTGGCTCAGCCTGTAATCCCGCGCTTTGGGAGGCTGAGGTGAGTGGACTGCCTGAGCCCGCGGATTCGAGACCCGCCTGGGCAACTTGGCGAGACCTCATCTCTACAGTAAATCAAAAAAATTAGCCGGGCGTGGTAGCACGCGCCTGTAGTTCCAGCCACTTGGAAGGCTGAGGTAGAGGGATTCCCTGAGCTGGGCAGGTTGCAGCTACAGTGGCCCTCAGCGTGCCACTGCGCTCCAGCCTGGGCGACAGAGTGAGACTCAGACTCAAAAAAAAAAAAGAATAAATGGCAGGGGTTGGGCAGGAGATTGGTATGAGGAGGGAAGACCAGTGAGGGGACAGCTGCCATACGTTAGTTGGGAAATGGTGAGATCTGATGGGAACTGTGACACAGATGGGTCTTGGCAGGACCAAGGAGAGGTGAGGCTTGAGGGAGAGGAGAAAGGCCACGCCACTTCCCAGCATCTTTGAGAGGGAGGCTCTGGTGAGCTTTTGCACTCTCATGCCTCAAGGGTCTGTGGGTTGGGATGGGTATCTCTTGGTTCCTTCCAGTCCGCGCCTTCCCAGCAAGCTGGGAGTTGGGCTCCTGACCCTGCCTCAATGCCAGTTCCCTTGAGACCCAAGGAAACATGAGCCTCTCAAACCCCGTGGGATGGAGCTGAGTCAGGATGTGCTTTTCATGCCTTTCCCTCAGTGACACCCTCGGGAGACACCTCAGTCCAAGCCCACAGGCCTGCAACAGCCCCCTGGACAGGAGGCCCTCGAGAAGAAGAGGAAGCCCCTGGGGCTTGACCAAACTGAAGTTAGAATCCAAGCCACAGCCAAGCTCCGTGGCTCAGCCTGTAATCCCGCGCCTTGGGAGGCTGAGGCGAGTGGATTGCCTGAGCCCGCGGGTTCGAGACCCGCCTGGGCAACTTGGCGAGACTCATCTATACAATAAATAAAAAATCAGCCGGGTGTGGTAGCGCGCGCCTGTAGTTCCAGCTACTTGGAGGGCTGAGGCGGAAGGATCGCCACAACCCAGCAGGTCGAGGCTGCGGTGGCCGGGAGTGGCCACTGCACTCCAGTCTGGGCGACAGAGGGAGACTCCAACTCAAAAAAAAAAAAAAATCCAAGCCACACAAGCTCTCCTGGCAGTGGAAATCAAAACCGATGTCACGTAAGCTGAGCCAGATCTCTCAGACCACAGTTAAGACTTATGCTTGAAACATCAAGAGAGCAATAAATATTTTCAGCTCCTATCCAAATGTTAAGATCTTTGAATAAAAGAGTCTGCGTGGTTGCTGAGAGGAGTATGGATACGTATAAATTGGAAGGCACATCACATAACATCTCTTGGCTGCGGCAACATTGTGAGCTGGTAAGTTCATTTTCAACGAGTCTGCCTCAATACGAAGACATGCCAGTGGCTTATTTTAACAATGCCTGGGAATCTTTTTTTTTTTTTTAATGGGACTGAGATTAAGAAGAAAAGGAATATAAATTATTAAATTTTTTTTTTTTTGAGTTGGAGTCTCACTGTCGCCCCAGCTGGAGTGCAATGGCACGCTCCCGGCCACCGCAGCCTCGACCTGCTGGGCTCAGGCAATCCTTCTGCCTCAGCCTTCCAAGTAGCTGGAACCACAGATGCACACCACCATGCCCGGCTAGTTTTTGTGATTTATTGTAGATATGAGGTCTCACAAGTTTCCCAGGCTGGTCTCAAATCCCCAGGGTCAGGCAATCCTATCGCCTCAGCTTCCCAAAGTATGGGGATTACAGGCTGGGCCACTGCACCCAGCCGGGAATATAAATTACTTCTACATACTTTCATATTTTCTTTTATTCTCACCAGAGTCTTAATAAATTGGTTGTATACTGATTTTGTATAAGAAAGCAAAACTTAGGTTAACTAACACTTTTCATCTAAACTTACAACCCTCTTTTAACTGTTAGAGCATTCATTTCCTCTTCCGTTGACAGAATTTTAATAAATTGAAAAAGTGGGACTTGGGTGCAGTGGCTCACACCTGTAATCCAAGCACTTGGCCAGAGTATTGCTTGAGCCCAAGGGTTCAAGATCAGCCTAGGCAATGTCTCACTCACTCAATCAATCGAATTAGCCAGGTGTGGTGGCATGTACCTTTAGTCCCAGCTGCTCAGGAGGCTGAGACAGAAGGATCGCTTGAGCCCAGGAGGTTGAGGCTGCAGTGAGCCGTGCTCATGCCACTGCACTCCAGTCTGGGCAAGTAAGACCCCACTCGAAAATTAATCATTATTTAAATAAAAGAGTTTTGTTTCCACTATCCTTTTGCAATAAATAGCTGCCTATGTGGTAGGCAGAGAATCTGTCATTACCAGGGTATTATGGGGAAGGAAACAAGCATTGAGAGTAGGTGTGGTCACAGTTGCAGAATACATCAGTGGCCGTTTTGGAGTCAGGAATCCTTAAGAGCTATTGCTGCACGTTTCAGGCGTGGGTGGAAAAAGAAAGCATCATACGGAATGACATGACGGCACTGGATGGCGTGATCTTAATGAAACAGTGTCCCCAGCATGCACAGCCTGGCTCAGAGTTGGCCAGATGAGTAACACACCAAAGTCTATCAGGATCAGCATTCGGCTAAGAACCAGTCTATGGGTCGGGAGTGGTAGCTCCAGGCTGTGATCCCACTTTGGGGAGCCGAAGTGAGAGGACTGCCTAAGCTCAGGGGTTCGAGACCAGCCTGCGCAACTTGGCGAGACCGTGTCTCTACAATAAATCAAAAAATTAGCCGGGCATGGGGGCGCACGCCTATGGTTCCAGCTACTTGGAAGACAGAGGCAAAAGGATTGCCAGAGCCCAGCAGGTTGACCCTAGGATGGCTGTGAGTGTGCCAGTGCACTCCGGCTTGGATGACAGAGTGAGAGTCCGACTAAAAAAAAAAAAAAAAAAAGAACCAGTCTATGTTCTAAAATAAGTGACACGTGAACAGATGCTGACTGATACATTCAGAGGCTGATTGTTCATTTTGTCACAATGAGAGGATCAGAATTGTTGATCTGGAAAATGACTGCTCTTTAGTAGAACACTGAAGGCAGCAGATTCCCGGGACAGAGATGGTAAGAGTTCTAGACTTCAAAACGCCCTAAATTGCAGTTACTCTTTCTTAGGAAGAATTTTTACAGAAAATATTTAAAATGTAAACTTAAAAGCTATAATCAGCCAGGTGTGGTGGCTCACGCCCGTCATCCCGGCACTTTGGAAGGTGGAGACAAGAGGACTGCCTGAATCCAGGGGTTTGAGACCAGCCCGGACAACCTGGTGAGATCTTGTCTTTACAATAAATCAAAAAATTAGCCAGGTGTAGTGTCACACGCCTGTGGTTCCAGCTTGCCAAGTTGCCCAGGCCGGTCTCAAACCCATGGACTCAGGCAATCCTTTCGCCTCAGCCTCTGAAAGTGCTGGGATAACAAGCATAGGCCACCGCGCCCAGTGCCAAGGCTTTTTTTTTTTTGGACTGAAACAGTTTCTCAGCCTTTCTAGACATGGACATTTCTGAAAAGTACAGGTCAGTTATTTTGTAGAAAATTCCTCAACTTAGATATTTCTAATGTCTCCTCACAATTAGATTCAAGTTGTGCATTTTTGGCAGAAATATTACCAAAGTGTGTTAAAGAAAAAGCTATTCTGTGATCACTGTTAAAGCAAGATAAGACAGACTTCGTCCAGAACCATTGCAACAGGTATGGCGACCTACTGAGCAGAGTCTTTCTCTGGAGGAGAGACCGGGCTGAACCCTGAATGCCGCAGGGGCAAGTAGCCAAGGAGCAGGGCGGGGGCCGATGGATAGAAAACCTAGATGTCAAGGAAACGCTAGATGTTAAGTGGGATTCTGGCTAACTGACCTGACAGAAGTCTTGCCAAAGACAGGTCAGGGTATTCAGCCACCACCTGGGAGATGGTGGACAATGAGAAACCTGATCAGATGTCACGAACTGGGTGTTCTTGCTACACAGACTTAGCTGAGTTCTTTGCTAAAACTAAATTTTACAAGGAAGGGCACAGACGGGCCTAGCAGAAGATTCAGAAGCCTGATCAAAGTCTGGCAAAGCAAAACAATATCTTTTTTTTTTTTCTTTGAGTTGGGAGTCTCCCTCTATCGCCCAGGCTGGAGCGCAGTGGCATGCTCATGGCCGCTGCAACCTCCATCTGCTGGGCCCAGCTGATCCTTCTGTGTCAGCCCCACCGAGTAGCTGGAACCACAGGCATGTGCCACCACGCCCGGCTAGTTTTTTGATGTATAGTAGAGACGAGGTCTCGCCACATTGCCAGGCTGGTCTTGAAGCCCTGGGCTCAGGCAGTCCCCTCGTCTCCGCCTCCCAAAGAGCTGGGATGACAGGCTGAGCCACCATGCCCGGCAGCAAAACTCTAGCTTTGTCAAGTGACACAGTAGCCTCCTCAGAATGTGATCGTGAGGACGGGGAGAACGCGTGATGTCGGCTTCTCCCCCCACGTTGGCGAAGTGAGCTTTGCTCATTGGGTAAAGGCGGTAGCTGCCTTGTGTTCTCCACCATGAATGGCGGCGATCTCCTTTGTAAACATAAACAATACGTAGGGAGGTGCTCTGTGTGCATATGGCTTTATCACCACAGCTTTAACATCCACTGATGATTTTATGACTCCATCTACCATCTGCAATGATCACATATATAAATAGGTATAGAACATACTTATATTCTACTATAAAGAAGAGTTTTGGCTGGATGCGGTGGCTTAAACCTGTCATCCCAGCACTTTGGGAGACCGAGGTGAGGGGACTGCCTGAGCCCACGGGTTCGAGAACAGCCTGGGCAACTTGGCGAGCCCTTATCTCTACAATAGAGCAAAAAATTGGCCGGGTGTGGTAGCACGCACCTGTAGTTCCGGTTGCTTGGAAGGCTGAGGCGGAGGGATCGCCGGGGCCCAGCAAGTTGATGCTGGGGTGGCCGTGAGCGTGCCACTGCACTCTAGCCTGAGCGACAGTGAGACTCCAACTCAAAAAAACAAAAAAAGAACAGTTTTACCTTTTCTCCATTTAACTATGTATTTATTCATTTATATTAGTATAAATTCACAAATTCAGGTTTTATTCAATGGGCTGTAATCTATCACCACCATCCTAAGTATTTTGATGCTTAAGTTGCCTCAGATTTGGCCAGTGGGAATCCTGTCAGGCTGGGTCTTATCAGGATTGTAAATGTGGGTATTTTGCAAGCAGTTAATTTGGGTAGACCGTCATATAACATATAAGACGTCTGGTAACACGATTCACTTTTCTTGAGCGAGGCACCTTCTGAGAAGGGCTTTTATGTGCACTCTCCCTTTTCCACCACATAGAATGTGCTGGCCCATGTCTTCCTTTCCAGATCTGATTACTCAACAGCTCAGTAGAAAGTGCTGTTGGAGCCGGGCTTGGTGGCTCAGCCTGTAATCCTGCGCCTTGGGAGGCTGAGGTGAGCGGATTGCCTAAGCCCGCAGGTTCAAGACGCGCCCGGGCAACTTGGCGAGACCTCATCTCTACAATAAATCAAAAACTAGCCGGGTGTGGTAGCGCGTGCCTGTAGTTCCAGCTACTTGGAAGGCTGAGGCGGAAGGATTGCCGGAGCCCAGCAGGTCGAGGCTGCGGTGGCCGGGAGCGGCCACTGCCCTCCAGTCTGGGCGACAGAGTGAGACTCCAACTCAAAAAAAAAAAAAAGAAAGTGCTGTTGGGAGACTGACGATTTCAAGATAAATCTCCTGAGACTGGAGGCTTCCTTAACGCAGTGCAAGCTTTAAAGGACAGGTCTGGGTTAGAAGCCAATGAAAGTCCTAGATTGCTAGGGTCACCAATTCCTGACCCTTTGGAGTTTTGGGAACAACCACTTTCAAAACTCTGTGGGAGTAAAATCACAGAGTCTGTGGGATGCACATTTAGGTAATAATTTTTTTTTTTTTTTTTTGAGCTGGAGTCTCACTCTGTCACCCATGCTAGAGCACAGTGACACACTCACGACCACCGCAGCCTCGACCTGCTGGGCTCAGGCAATCCTTCTGCCTCAGCCTTCCAAGTAGCTGGAACTACACCACACCCAGCTAATTTGTTTGATTTGTTACAGAGACGAGGTCTCACCAAGTTGCCCAGGCTGTTCTCAAAGCCATGCAGGGGCTCAGGCAGTCCCCTCACCTCAGCCTCCCAAAGTGCTGGGATTACAGGCTGAGCCACCAAGCCTGGCCTAGGTAATAATTAACAAGGGTAGGGATAGGGCTTCCAGGGCAATTGACCGCGTTCTATTTCTTGACATGGGTCATGATTACAAGAGTGCCTTGTGAGAATTTATCAGGCGATGCAACATTTATGTGGTTTCCTGTTATGGTTTTTTTTAATTTAATTTTTTTGGTTTTTTTTTTTTGGTGACGAGGTCTTGTTACGTTGCTCAGGCTCTACGTTGCTCAGGCTGGTCTCGGACTCCTGGGCTCAAGCAATCCTCTCGCCTCGGCCTACCAAAGTGCTGGCAATACCCAGGCGTGAACCACCATGCCTGGCCTCTTTTTTTTTTTTTTTTTTGAGTTGGAGTCTCACTCTGTCGCCCACCTGGAGTGCAGTGGCTGCTCCCAGCCACTGCAGCCTCGACCTGCTGGGCTGCGGCGATCCTTCCACCTCAGCCTTCCAAGTAGCTGGAACTACAGGCGCGCACTACCACGCCCAGCTAATTTTTTATTTATTGTAGAGATGAGGTCTCACCAAGTTGCCCAGGCGGGTCTCGAACCCGCGGGCTCAGGCAATCCACTCACCTCAGCCTCCCAAGGCGCGGGATGACAGGCTGAGCCACCGAGCCCAGCTTTCTTTTTTTTTTTAACAATAGAGAAGTCTAGGCCGGGCTCGGTGGCTCAGCCTGTAATGCCAGCACTTTGGGAGGCTGAGGCGAGTGGATTGCCTGAGCCCCGCCCGGGCAACTTGGCAAGACCTCGTCTCTACAATAAATCAAAAACTAACCAGGCGTGGTTGTGTGCACCTGTGGTTCTGGCTACTTGGAGGGCTGAGGCAGAAGGATTGCCTGAACCCAGCAGGTCAAGGCTGCGGTGGCCGGGAGCGTGCCACTGCCCTCCAGCCTGGGCGATGGAGTGGGACTCCGACTCAAAAAAAAAAAAAAGTATTTGGTTTTACAGCTTTCACTTGATTTCTGCATGAGAATTATCCCCTTCCTGGTTGTCCTTGCTTGGTTTTATCTGGAAAATAATGCTTTGTGCATTATTTATACGCTCAGAAACTAAGCTGCTTTTTTTTTTGAGTTGGGGGGCTTGCTCTGTGGCCCCATGGAGTGCAGTGACACAGTCAAAACTCACCACAGCCTTGACCTCCTGTGCTCAGGTGATCCTCCTTCCTCAACCTCCCAAGTAGCGGAGTGTTCAGGGGTGATCAAGACGCATTCTAACTGAAACACTACCTTCAAGTCACTACGTTTTTACCAATTTTAAAATGTTCTCCTGCTTTCTTCCCACTTCAAGAATTTTTCAGCTATTTTTTGGAGGATTTGACACTGAAATTTTTCAAGTAAACTTCAAATTGTTTAAACTAGATGATAAAAACTATGAACTTTGATCCTGAATTTTGATTCTAAT
>CAUYQG010037944.1:0-18714 GCA_963574415.1 Tarsius wallacei | reverse complement strand
GCAAGGCTGGTTCAACATTCATAAAACAATAAATGTAATTAAATACATCAACAGATGTCAAAACAAAAACCACATGATTATATCATTAGATGCAGAAAAAGCTTTTGATAAAATCCAGCACCCCTTCTTGATAAAAACCCTTGAACATCTAGGCGTACGTGGAACATACCTCAAAATAGTAAAAGCCATCCACGAGAAACCCACAGCCAGCATACTCCTAAACAGAAAAAAATTGGAACCATTTCCCCTGAAAACTGGGACAAGACAAGGATGCCCACTCTCACCCCTCCTGTTCAACATAGTATTAGAAGTCCTGGCTAGAGCAAACAGAAAAGAGAAGGTGATCAGGGGTATCCAAATAGGAAAAAGGGAAGTCAAGTTATCTCTCTTTGCAGACAACATGATTGTGTTCCTTGAAAACCCAAAAGAATCTGTCAAAAAACTTCCTTGTCTGATAAAGGACTTTGGCAAAGTCTCAGGGTATAAAACAAATGTGCAAAAGACAATCGCATATCTTTATACCAATAACAAACAAAAAGAAATCCAAATAAAAAGCACAATCCCATTCACAACAGCTACAAAAAAAGTGAAATACCTTGGCATCTTCCTAACCAGAGACGTGAAAGACCTTTACAATGAAAACTACAAAACACTGCTCAAAGAAATCAAAGATGGCACAAACAAGTGGAAAAATATCCCACGCTCATGGATTGGAAGAATCAGCATTGTGAACATGTCCATCTTACCTAAGGCAATCTACAGATTTAATGCAATACCCATCAAATACTGGCAAAATTCTTCTCAGATCTAGAAAAAACAATACAGGAATTCATATGGAAACACGAACGACCAAGAATAGCCAGAACAATCCTCAGCAAAAAAAAATAAAGCAGGAGGTATCACACTACCAGACTTTAAACTTTACTATAAAGCTACAATAATCAAAACAGCTTGGTATTGGTACAAGAACAGGCATATAGACCAATGGAATAGAATTGAGATTCCAGAATCAAAACCTCAATTTCTCAACCAACTCATCTTCGACAAAGCCTACACCACCCACCACTGGGGAGGGAACAATCTATTCAGTAAATGGTGCTGGGAAAACTGGCTGACCACATGCAGAAGATTCAAACAAGACCCCTATCTATCTCCACACAAAAATTAACTCAAATGGATCAGAGACCTAAATGTAAAACTTCAAACCATAAGAACTTTAGAAAATGCAGTACATACCCTTATGGAAGTTGGAACTGGTATCCAATTCCTGAGCAAAAACTGAAATACACAGGCCATAAGAGATAAGATAGACAAGTGGGACCTCATTAAACTGCCAAGTTTCTGCAAAGCCAAAGAAACCATCAAGAGAGCAGGTGGACAGCCCACAGACTGGGATAAAGTATTTACCAACTCCATGTCTGACAAAGGCCTAACATCTAGGATCTACAAGGAACTGAAATGTGCTGAAAAGAAAAAAACAAACAACCCCATTACAAAGTGGGCAAAAGACATAAACAGACACTTCTCAAAAGAAGACATACGAGCGCCCAACAGATACATGAAGAAATGTTCAACCTCACTAGTCACCAAAGAAATGCTAATTAAAACTACACTGAGATACCACCTAACTCCAGTCAGAGTGGTTATTATCAATAACTCAAAATATAACAGATGCTGGAGAGGATGTGGTGAAAAGGGAACACTTCTACACTGTTGGTGGGAGTGTAAACTAGGGCAGCCTCTGTGGAAATCAGTGTGGTGATTCCTAAAAGCTCTAAAAATCGACCTTCCATATGACCCTGCAATCCCCCTACTGGGAAGATACCCTGAAGAACTCAAATCACTCTGTAAAAAAGATACCTGCAACATTGTTCACAATAGCAAGATCATGGAACCAACCATGCTGTCCATCAAAAGAGGACTGAATTTTTAAAATGTGGTACATATACACAGTGGAATATTACGCAGCCATAAAAAAGAACAAAATCATGACTTTCGCAGCAACCTGGATGGAGTTAGAGTTTATTATACTGAGTGATCTCTCACAGAAACAAAGATCTGAGTATCTCATGCTCTCACTCATAAGTGGACCTTGAACAACTATCGTAATACTATAAGGAAAGGATTGAGAGTAGTGGGAAACTGCAGGGGGATGGGGAGGTGGAGAGGCAGGATTGGCAGTAGTGGAAATCTTCCTGGGGAAGAGGGGGCACACCTCATCAGAAAATACCTTCATAATGAATATTTATATACCTAACCCTGAATTGTTCCCCACAATTTTAAAATAAAAAATGTAGAAGTTAAAAAAAAACAACCAAAAACCTTCAAAGCTGACCTCTAGACAGCAACATAACTACTCTCCAAGGTCAACAAAACATTGGTAAGATTAACAGATTTCATCATGAGATGAATCAGGCATAGTCCAGCTTCATATGTGACTCCATATGACCAGCTTACACTCAACTGCCACTGTTCTTCCCTTTAAAGTCATTCATCAGTTTCAAAGAACCCCAGGAACATAACAGGACAAGGATTGCTCTGGGCTTGCTGCTAATACAGTCAAGTCATGTCCAAGATTTTAGTATCAACCTGAGCACATTAGTGTAAAAAATGATTCAATTAATTTTAAAAAATGGAAAACAAACTGTTTTTCTAGCCCATAATCCTAACAGTTCTGATATACTATGATATAAATGCCATATCTGAGAAACATGTGGTTGTCCTTAGGGACTGTCACTGATGAGACAATCTGATGTATAAAACTACAGATTTATTACAGTGAAAAAAGGGCTAATATTAGGCATAAATCCTATTTCCTAGTCTTAGGGATACCCAGTAAGATAACTCTGAGTTTACTTTCTGGCAGCACTGTGACTAGTTGGGTACCTAGGCTAACTCTGTTGGATTTTTGAATGTGCTCTCAGAATGGAACCTGCACGTAGAGGACTTACTGTACTTTCTATGTACTGAACACTGCTTTAAACATTTTACACATATCAATTCCTTTAACCTTCACAACTACCCTATAGGTTAGATACTATTATTATTTTCATTTTATAAGTGAGGAAGTATGTTCTTTATTCTGGTTTATCCTGTAGGGAGGTATCAATGCGTAAAGCTGGGGGTGCACTGGTTGTACATTGAATAGCCACAACCATTTTACACGCAATCACTTGACATCTAAAATCAGTCTTTTCCTCTCTTAACTTTATTTCCTTTCGAACTTAGATTTCAGGGTGTCATTTCAATAACCCTTCAAGGTCTTCAATTTGTTTGCCTCTCTCACCTTCCATCCTAGCAATCTGGTAAAAAACAAACAAACAAACAAACAGCCAAAAAGCCAACATTAAAAGAATATAATTTCCAATCCTTTTCATTCCAACATATATCCAATTTGCTTAGCTCCAACAGGTATAGCACTAAACACACATGCATATGCGTGCACACAACCATTTCCCTGAAGCCTAGACTGGGTATAGTTGTTCTTTCAATCATGGTCATGCATGAGAAAGAAAACTCATAGGCTTGGGATGATGGGGAACAACTGAAATCTAGTACACCTGAGTAGGTCTTCTCCTCACCCCTCCAGTAGTTACATTAGTTCTGCTTCTTCTAGTATAGGAGGTTCCATTGTTTGTGATCTCCCCAAATGCCTCAGATGTTTTTCTTGGATGTTAATCTTTGGATATCAACTGCCTTGACTAACAGTGTCTACCTGGAAAAAGGGGCAAAAGCCTAAACATTAGCTTCTGGTTTTCTAAGTGAGTATGGGCAGGTAGATAAAAGTAGCTGGCAGGCTAAAATGCTGAGCAGTGATTTTAGCAGCTGGGCAAATGCTAGGGAGACAAAGAATGGAATTCAAACCCCACGAAGGTAAGAGGCCTTCTTAAATGTTCCGGAATTTCAGTTGAGATCATATATATGCCATGCCTTAGGAGTAAAACCCATGCACGGGACAAGGGTTATGCCCCAGGAGGAAAGAGAAAGCCCTTAATGAAACTAAAACCAGCCCTTGATGAGAACAAGGTGATTTCCCAGTACTCTGATAACCATCCAGAAAAAATAATCTTCAAAAGCCTTTAAAATTTTTCATCTGTGATATCTTGCATTTAATAAAATATACAAGGCATGTAATAAAACAGGACTCAATGACCTAAAAAAAAAAAAAAAGAAAATAACAATACAAAAGTAATCCTGATACCAAAATTTTCTGGCAGATACTTTAAAAGTAACTGTGATCAATATGGTTAATAAATTTAAAATGGAACATTTTGCCAGAGATTTGGCATCTATTAAAAACAGAAAAATGGAAATTCCAGAACTGAAGAATATTATTTTTAAAACAATTCAACAGAAGGATCACATGACCTAAGTATAATTTCAAAATAAATAAGCAATCAACTCATCTTCACCAAAGCCACCAATAACAGCCACTGAGAAAAGGAGACCATATTTAGCAAATGGTGCTGGGAAACTGGCTGACCATATACAGAAGAATGAAACTGGACCCCTATCTCTCATCATATACAAAAATCAACTCTAAATGGATCAAAGACCTAAATGTAAAACCTCAAACCATAAGAATCCTAGAAGAAAATGTAGGAAACAAACTTATGCACATCAGAACAGGCAACCAACGTTTGATCAAATCCCCAAAAGTGAATGCCATAAAAGCTAAGATAGAAAAGTGGGACTTCATCAAACTGAAAAACTTCTGTAAAGCAAAATAAGCCATCAAGAGAGTGGGGAGACAACCCACAGAATAGGAAAAAATGCTTGCTAACTACGTATCTGACAAAAGTCTAAAATCCAGGATCTACAAGAAACTCAAATGTGCCAAAAGGAAAACAACAAACAGCCCCATTAAAAAGTGGGCAAAAGACATGAATAGACATTTTTCAGAAGATATACAAGCAGCCAACAGAGACATGAAAAAATGCTGTGCCTCACTGATCATCAGAGAAATGCAAATTAAAACTACAATGAGATACTACCTAACTCCAGTAAAGATGGCCATTGTTAATAAATTAAAAAACAACAGATGCTGGCATGGGTATGGAGAAAAGGGAATGCTTCTACACTGTTGGTGGGAGTCCAAGCTAGTTCAACCTCTATGGAAAGCAGTGTGGCAATTCCTAAAAGAACTAAAAATTGGCCTTCCTTATGATCCAGCAATCCCTCTCCTGAGAATATGCCCAGAGGAATATAAATTGTTCTACAAAAAAGACACTTGCACCAACATGTTTATAGCTGTCCTATTCACAATAGTAAAAACATGGACCAACCCTACTGTCCATCAAAAGTGGACTGGAGCCGGGCTCAGTAGCTCAGCCTGTAATCCCGTGCTTTGGGAGGGCGAGGTGAGTGGATTGCCTGAGCCCGCGGGTTCGAGACCCGCCTGGGCAACTTGGCGAGACCTCATCTCTACAATAAAAAAAAAAAAAAAAATTAGCCGGGCGTGGTAGCATGTGCCTGTAGTTCCAGTTACTTGGAAGGCTGAGGCGGAAGGATCACCAGAGCCCAGCAGGTCGAGGCTGCGGTAGCCGGGAGTGTGCCACTGCACTCCAATCTGGGTGACAGAGTGACACTCCAACTCAAAAAGAAAAAAAAAGTGGACTGGATAAAGTGTGGTACATATACACAATGGGGTACTATGCAACCATAAAGAAGAACAAAATCATGGCCTTTGCAGCAACATGGATGGAGTTGGAGTCCATCATACTTAGTGATCTATCACAGAAACAAAGAACTGAATACCACTTGTTATCACTCATAAGTGGGATCTGGACATTAATCACATTAGCACAGGGGAGAGATCGGCAGTGACTAGACACTGCCAAGGGAGCAGGGGGAGCACATAACAACACAAAGCATACCTGGTCCTAAACCAGGGGAAGTGAGGACCAGTTGGAGACCCAAACTTCACCTGCATATACATTGCTTATATACCTAATCCTGACTTGTACCCCATATCTCCATAATAAAATAAAATTTAAAAATAAGGCATTCATATGTGACTCGTGCAACATTTTTATTTAAAAACATGTTTTAGGTAACTGGCCATTAAGTATGCATCCAGAATGAAGGTTCATGCTTGTCCTTTGCCTTTGTGTACCAGTAACACATGATCACATACCCCTGGAGTTATACTCGCCCAGGTTTAAGAAGCTCAACCAGATACAAGGAAGACTCAGTATCACAAAATTGGATAATAACTTAGAAAGATATAAGCTGGTCATCTAATTTTAAAATATTACGATTTATTCAGGGCTCTATGAAGGAAAGATTTTATAGACATTTAACTCAAGCTTAACAAAGTCCATAATATTATACTTAGTAAGTTAATATCTCATTATGAGGATATCTTATAAGGTTTTACTTGAGAGGCTAATAACCAGTTAATAAGGTTATAAGTATGTCTTCACTAAATCAATTTAATAATACTATATATTTTTTCAGAAAACCTTAATTTCTAACCTTTCAAATATGGGTTTAAATCCATTTTCACACTGTCTACAATATCCCGTACCACAACACTTTTGGAAGGCACATAAGCCAATTCCAAAGGATAAGTAAAATTTCTGATGAAAACAGGCACATCATTGATGGGCTGAGCAGCATAATTAAAGGGTCCATTCTTCTTTATAACAATAACGCTGCGTGTTGCCAAAAGTGTAGCACCAAATATAAATGTTAGGGCCATTTCCACAACTAAAGTAACAAATTGCCGCCTCTAGAAGAAGAAAAAACAGATTATGTTAATGGCCCTAAAGTTCATTAACTTTGCAAATGGATAACTCTTTCATATTAAGTTAACAGATACTTCATTAAAGAATATATAGATAAATTAGCCAGGCGTAGTGGCGTGCACCTGTAGTTCCAGCCACTTGGAAGGCTGAGGCGGAAGGATCGCCGGAGCCCAGCAGGTCAAGGCTGCGGTGGCCGGGAGCGGCCACTGCACTCCAGTCTGGGTGACAGTGTGAGACTCCAACTCAAAAAAAAAAAAAAAAAAAAAAAAGAATATATAGATTACCAAAAAGCACAGCCTCACTCTATAATAGCAACAGTTTTCTGGACTTTTTTCTCTTTTCTATGTAACATTCTGCTATTACTTCACTCTGTGAGGACTCTACATTTGGAAGAGATACCCCACCCCTGGAGCTGAGAAAAGTAAAACAGGATAAATTGCAATGCAGTGGCCAAGCCGTCAGAATTTTCCCCTGTGGCCTCTGAGCTGTTGTAATAATCCTATAGATAGTTCAACTTACCTTTAAAATAAAATTCTTCCAGAGAAGAATCATAAATTTTTTGAATTCCAACAAATCCATTCTTCTAAAAAAAGTGAATGTTCAATTCTATGAAGGGAGTAAAGATTTTTTTAAAAAAGGAAAGAAAATTAAGATTATCTAACAACATGCAAATCTTAGACAAGTAAATTACTTTAATGTAAACAACTTAATGTTCTAATCCAGATTCAAAGATGACAATAAGAAATAATAAGCATTTAAAATATTTGAGAAGTTGTTTATCTCTATATTTTAAATTCATTCAACATCTATGGAGCTTCTAATATAAACAAAGTACCAACCACAAAATACATATAAATAAATTACTGATGCAAGCTTCCAGGTCAATTTTTCCAATAGTTTTCCCAATTCCCATCAAAATACTAATTAAGAAATATCACAGAACAAATCACCATCATTAACAAAGCAACAAACAATATGTAAAATCTCATGGCAACTATAAGCCTGAAATGCTGCTCAACAATCTATTAGATTGCAGGTTAGACATGTTGCCTCACGCCTGCAATCCCAGCACACTAGGAGGCTAAGGAAGAAGGATTGCTTTAGCCCAGGAGTTCAAGACCAGCCTAGGCAACATAGTGAGACTGCGTCTCTATCAAAAAAAATAATTAGCTGGGCATGGTAGTGCATCCCTGTTGTCCCAGCTACTTAGGGGGCTGAGGAGGAAGGACCACTGAGCACAGGAGGTCGGCTACAGTGAGCTGTGATCATGCCACTGCATTCCAGTATGGGCAACAGAATGAGACTCCAACTCAGAAGAACAACAAAATAAAACAAACAAAAAACACCATCAGATTAGAAGTAACTGCCACTAATAACATTGCTAAGAAAAACAACACAATGGACCGAATGTTCACATCCCCTAAACTCACATGTTAAATACTAACACCCAAGGTGATAGAATTCAGAAGTGGGAATTTAGAAAGGTGATTAGAATGAGATTAGTGCCCTTATAAAAGATGCCTCAGAAAGATCCCTCATCCCTTCCACCATGTAAGAATGCAGACAAAAGACAGGATATCTACCTTTGAACCAAGAAATGGGCCCTCATCAGACACTGAATCTTAATCTTGAACTTCCCAGCTCCCAGAACTGTAATAAATTTCTGCTTTTTTTTTTTTGAGACAGAGTCTCACTCTATCACCCAGGCTGGGGTGCGGTGGCACACTCATGGCCACCTGCTGGGCTCAGGTGATCCTTCCACCTCAGTCTTCCAAGTAGCTGGAACTACAGGTATACGCTACAACACCCAGCTAATTTTTCTATTTATTGTAGAGATGAAGTCTCGCCAAGTTGCCCAGGCTGTTCTTGAGCCTGTGGGCTCAGGCAATCCTTTCACCTTGGGCTCCCAAAGTGCTGGGATTACAGGCTTCAGTCACCGCACCTGGTCAATTTCTGCTGTTTTGAAGGCATACAGTCGATGAATCGGGGAAGATGGCAGCCAAAACAGTCAGATTATGCAAATCCTGTGTGAGTGAGTGAGTGAGTGTATGGCAAATTTTGTGTATGTGCTGGTGAGTGAGTGGGCATGTGAGTGGCTGTCTGAGTGAGGGCTAGAGAGCTAGCAGCCAGGGTTCTCCTGGTGCAGCAGCTGGTGCCGCAGTTGCTAGGCTTGGATCCTAGTGATTCCCAGATGCAGAAGCCGAGTGTCATTTTTTTTTTATATCAACAAACCCTTCCAGGGAAAAAATGCTGGGAGAGACAGACTAAGTGGGGGCTCGTGAGCAAGTGGCCAGGGCCCTGGTGCAACAGCTGGTACTGCAGCTTCTCTGCTTGGTCCCTGGTTCTTCCCATTTTTTTTAATGGACAAATGTTTTCCTGTGAAGAAGCAGTGGAGAGAGACTACTGCCCAAGGCTCTGCCTCACCGCTGCAGCAGGAGAGGCTGCTAGCTCCAGGCTTTGCCTCACCACTTCAGTGCCTGGCCAGGCACTGGCAGCAGGGGCTGTGGAGGGAGTCCAGAGGCAGAGTCCCATGGAAGAGAGCAAGGGAGACACCCCGTCACCATCTTGAAGGCGGCACAGGAAAGTGTTTTGACTTGTTCACCACGGAGCAACAGACCCGATCTCTGTGACTGGTGGATCAACTACTTAGGGGTTGATCGTGGCCAAAAGGGAATATCCTGAAAGCACAAACTTTGGAGGGACCTGATGAGTGCTGAGCACCAGGCACCCCACCCTCTACCCTGATCCAGCCATGGGACAAAGGGTGTGGCCACAAAAGACGAGGAAGGACTCCAAAGAGATCAGTGGTGAGTCAGGGCTGACCCAAACCCCCTCCTCCCCAGCAATTCTCTGAACGTCAGTCCCACACAGCTGGGCCATGACTGAGAGGGACAAAGCCAGGTGGAGTCTGGACGTCAGTCACAGTAGGAGAACTCCATTCCAGGACAGGCCTGGATGGGGCATCCCCACATGAGTACACACCTGGGGTAGAGACAATACCACACCTCTCCACTGAAGGAGATCTCCCTGAACACGTGAGGGGGAGGGGAGGGGAGGACTACAGTCCCAACCACCTCCACTCTCCCTCCTTCTTCCCTGCTCCAGACGCTGGGGAGAGAGTGAAAGGCATGGAAGTGCTGCAGGAGAGATCAGATTGGAGGAACAATTAAAGAGGCTGCCACAAGAGGGCAGGGTTTTTTCAAATTTTTTGAAAATTTTTGCCTGTTTGTTAGTTCATCAATTTGTAAATACTTTTCCTTTGTGCATGAATGTGTATGTGAGGATTTGATCTGCATCCCCCAATTTTTTTCTTTTCTTTTTCTGTGTCCTTCTACTTTTATTTGTTGTTTTCTCTTTATATGTGTATGTGAATGATTGCATGTTCATCTTTCAATTTTGTTGTTGTTGGTTTTTGCTATTTTTGCTATTTTGTTCTTCTGTTGATTTTTACTTTTTATAGTTTAAGGTGTGTGTCAATATATGTGTGAGGGTTTAATCTGAATTCCTTTTGTAAAAATTTTTTTCTGGTCTTCCTGTTTTTCTTCTCCATTCACTTTGTGCTAGGTGTGTGTGTGTGTGTGTGTGTGTGTGTGTGTGTTCAGTTTTCTTGGTTTTCTGTTATTGTTGTTCATTTTGTTTTACTTTGTTGTTATTACAGTTTGTTTTGGGGAGTGTGTGTATGTCTGAGTGAGTGTGTTAAATCATTTTTTTGCATTGGTTTCTGCTTTGCATCATCATATAGAGTGGTGGTGGGGAGTGGATCTTGGGGGAAACATACCACAATCAGTGAACATTGTAATTTTCAAGTAGTTTCTGAGTCCTAGCACCCCATACTCTACTTTATTTGACTTTCAAAAACTACAAGAGACAGCAAAGCTTCTCACCCACCATCCTATTTCAAAATAGAACAAACCCAGAGCCCAGATCAAGGAAGAATAGAGGGCTGAGCAAATATCAGAAGAGAAAGCCTCTTCCACTGACACTGAATAACAGAACTAAAGAGAAAAACAAGAGATCTGTCACAAATGAGGAAAAACCAAGGGAAGACCACAGAGGTAATTTCAAGTGTAACAAAGAGAAAACTCCTGAAAAATCAGACCTCAGAGCCCAAACAATGGAAGTCACCAATGTCTGGCCCCAGAAAACAGCAGGGATTAGGGAATAGATGGAAAGAGTGAATAACACTAAAGAAAGACAAGATGCAACACTGGAAGAAATTGTAACAGAGATTTTGGCAATAAAAATTTTATCCAGGAAAGATAACAAGATGAAAAGCATGGAAAGCAGCATTAATCTAGCTGAAGAAAGAATCTCAGAAATTGAAGACCAGAAAAATGGAATTGACCCGATCTGTAAAAATCATAGAAAGAAGACTCAGAAAGAAAAAACAAAGCCTACAAGATGTGCAATTATATCAAGAGGTTGAACCTACACCTGATTAGTATCCCAGAAGAAGAAAGGGAAATGGAGAACAACTCGGAGCAAGTATTCCAGGAGATAATCCAAGAAAACTTTCCCCATCTCACCAGAGGTGTGACCAGCCAAGCACAAGAGATACAGAGAACCTCCACAAGACATCAAATGAGAAGGCCAACCCCTAGACACATAGTAATTTGCCAATACAAAGTAGACACAAAATAAAAAAATCCTAAAGGCAGCAAGAAAGAAAGATCAGACTACCTACCGAAGAAAATCAATCAGAATAGCAGCAGACCTATCGGCAGAAACATTACAAGCAAGAAGGGACTGGAGCTCTATATTTAAAGTCCTCAAAGATAAACAATTTCAACAAAAAATTTCCTATCCAGCCAAACTCAGCTTCACCAGTGATGGAGAATTAAAATTCTTCCCAGACATCCAATTCCTAAGAGATTATGCAGCTTCCAGACCAGCTCTGCAGGAGACACTTATAAAGGTATTAAGCACTGAAGAATGAAAAAAAAAAATAATGACCACATACTTCCCAAGAGAACAGCAGAGCACAGAATCAATAGAGATACAGAAACTTGAAAACACACACATACATTAACCCCAAAGCCAAAAGAAAACAAGCAAAGGAAAAAGTTTAGAAGAACCACATGACAGAGATCAACAATCACATTTCAATAATCAGCCTGAATGTGAATGTACTAAATGCACCATCGAAAAGACACAGAATGGCAAACTGGATAAGAAACCATGACCCTGCATCCAGGAAACTCATCTCACCGGAAGGGATGCACACAGACTCAAAGTTAAAGGATGGAAAATGAGTTTCCAAGCAAATGGATCACAAAAGAAGGCAGAAGCCATGAACTTAATATCAGACAAAACATCCTTTAAGCTATCCAAAATTTAAAAAGATGCAAAAGGACACTACATAATGATAAAAGATTCAATCCATCAACAAGAAATATACATCCTAAACATATATGCACCCCACATAGGAGCACCAGTATTTATAAAGCAACTACTAAGTAAACTAAAAAAAGGTATTGACTCTAACACTGTTTGTAGCAGGGGACTTGAATACCCGACTAACAGCCCTGTAGATCATTGAGCCAAAAAAATCAACAAGGAGATCCAGAATCTAAATTTGACACTCTACCAAATGGATTTAATAGATACCTACAGATTATGCTACTCCAAAACCACAGAATATACACCACATGGAAAGTACTCCAAGATCAATCACATCCTTGGCCACAAATTAAGCATAAACATATTCCATAATGTTGAAATATTGCCACGCACCTTCTCAGAACAAAGTGGAATAAAAATAAATATCAGCACCAAAAAATTTTTCCCAAAGCCCACAAAGACGTGGATGATAAACAGCATGATGCCGAGCAACTACTGGATCAACACTGAAATCAAAGCAGAAATTAAAAGATTCCTGGAAACAAATGAAAGTGAAGAAACAACTTACCAAAACCTCTGGGATGCCATGAAAGCAGTTCTAAGAGGGGAATTTATATCCCTATGAGCACACATCAAGAAAATGGAAAGATCACAAATGAGAGTCTAACAAATCACCTAAGGGAGCTGGAAAGAGAAGACCACCAAAACCCCAACTTTAGCAGAAGAATCCAAATCACCAAAATAAGAGCCCAAATACGGGACATAGAAGACAAAAATATCATAGAAAACCTCAATTTTTTAAAAAGCTGTTTCTTTGAAAGAATTAACAAGATTGATGAACTCCTAGCCAGAATGACCAAGAAAAAGAGAAAAAGCCCAAATAAACACGATCAGAAATACAATAGATTATCAGAGATTACTATGTACACCTATATGAAAACAAACTTGATCACCTAAAGTGGAGGAAGTTCTGATATCACACAACCTCCCCACGTTGAAACAAAAAGACATTGAGACAATAAATATACCAATAACAACCCAGGCAATTGACTCTGTCTTACAAAAACTACCCACAAAAAAAACCCTGGAATGGATGGCTTTCCAGCAGAATTCTACAAAATGCACAAGGAGGAGCTGATAACAATCCTATTGAAATCCAGGCAATTGAGAAAGAAATTGAGAAAGATGGAATTCTCCCCCAAATCATTTTATGAAGCTAACATCACCCTGATACCCAAACCAGGTAAAAATCCAACAAAAAAAGAGAACTACCAATATCATTTATGAACATAGATGCAAAAACCCTAAACAAGATTCTAGCAAATTGAATCCAAAAACACATCTCAAAAATCATCCACCGTGACCAAGTAGGCTTCATCCCCAGGATGCAGGACTGGTTCAACATTTGCAAGACCATAAATGTAATTAGATACATCAACGGATGTAAAAACAAGAACCACATGATTATCTCATTAGATGAAGAAAAAGTTTTTGATAAACTTCAGCATCCTTCTTGAAAAAAACCCTCAAACACCCAGCTATAGAAGGAACATACCTCAAAATAGTAAGTGCCATCTACGATAAACCACAAGCTAACATATTGCTAAATGAAATTGGAAACATTTCCCCTGAAAAACTGGAACAAGACAAGGCTGCCCACTCTCATCCCTC
Source organism: Tarsius wallacei (assembly GCA_963574415.1). Classification (NCBI taxonomy): domain Eukaryota; kingdom Metazoa; phylum Chordata; class Mammalia; order Primates; family Tarsiidae; genus Tarsius; species Tarsius wallacei. The sequence continues at coordinate 4,954 of CAUYQG010037944.1, read as the reverse complement.
TTGTTCAACATTGTGTTGGAAGTCCTAGCTAGGGCAATTAGACAGAGAAGGAAATCAGGGGTATCCAAATAGGAAAAGAGGAAGTCAAGTTATCCCTCTTTGCTAATGATATGATCCTATACCTTGAAAATTCAAGAGAATCTGTCAAAAACCTGCTTGCACTGATAAAGGACTTTGCGAAGCCTCAGAGTACAAAATAATTGTGTCAAAGACAGTTGCATTCCTATACACCAACAACAAGCAAGCAGAAACCCAAATTAAAAGCAGAATCCCATTCACAATAGTCATACACACAAAATGAAATACCTCGGCATTTTCCTAACCAGAGAAGTGAAAAATCTTTACAATGAGAATTACAAAACACTGCTCAAAGAAATCCAAGAAGACACAAACAAATGGAAAATATTCCATGCTCATGGATAGGAAGAATCAACATTGTTAATATGTCTATCCTACGAAAGGCAATCTACAGATTCAATGAAATACCCATAAAATACCAACATCATTCTTCTCATACCTGGAAATTGCACTATAGAAACTCATATGGAAACATCATTGACCATGAATAGCCAAAAAAATCCTTAGCAAAAGAAACAAAGCAGGAGGTATCACACTTCCAGACTTCAAACTTTACTATAAGGCTAAAGTAATCAAAACAGCCTGGTATTGGTACAAGAACAGGCACATAGACCAATGGAACAGGATAGAGAAACCAGAAGCAAAGTCTTAATTTCTCAACCAACTCATCTTTGACAAAACCTTCAACAACAACCACTGGGGAGAGGAGGACCTATTCAGTAAGTGGTGCTGGGAAAACTGGCTGATCACATGCAGAAGATGAAAAGAGGACCCCTACCTATCACCATACACAAAAATTAACTTTAAATGGATCAAAGACCTAAACCTAAAACCTCAAACTATAAGAATCTTAGAAAACGCAGGAGACACCCTAATGGAAATTGGAACTGGCAACCAATTCCTAAGTGCCCATACCATAAGAAATAAGCTAGACAAGTGGGACTTCATCAATTGGATGAGCTTCTTCAAAGCAAAAGAAACCATCAAGAGAGCAGGGAGACAGCCCACAAAATGGGAAAAAATATTTGCCAACTGTATGTCTGACAAAGGACTAACATCTAGGATCTACAAGGAACTCAAATGCGCTGAAAGGAAAAAACAAACAGCCCCTTTAAAAAGTGGGCAAAAGACATGAATAGACACTTCTTAAAAGAAGATATAAGGGCAGCCAACAGACACATGAAAAAGTGTTCAGCCTCACTTATCATCAGAGAAATGCAAATCAAAACCACATTGAGAAACCACCTAACCCCAGTAAGAATGGCCATCATTAATAAAACAAACAACAACAGAGGCTGGCAAGGATACGGAGATAAAGGAACATTTCTACACTACTGGTAGGAACGCAAACTAGTGCAACTTCTTTGGAAGACAGTGTGGTGATTTCTGAAAGAACAAAATGACCTTCCATATGACCTAGCAATTTCCCAACAACAGCATACCCGAAGGAACTAAAATCATTCTAAAAAAAAGATACCTGCTCACGTATGTTTGTTGCAGCTCTAGTCCCAATAGCAAAAACATGAAATAAACCATGCTGCCCATTGAAACCGGACTGGATTAAAAAAAAATGTGGTACATATACACAATGCAATATTATGTAACCATAAAGAAGGACAAACAGATGGACTTCACAGCAACTTGGATGGATTTAGAGTCGATCATACTCAGTAATCTATCAAGAAACAAAGAACAGAGTACCATATGTTCTCACTCATAAGTGGACCTTGAACAATTATCATAATACTATAAGAAAGGAATTGGCAGTAGTGGGATACTGTCAGGGGAGGGGAGGTGGGAGTGGCAGCTGAGGGAAACTGTTAGGGGAAGGAGCGGCACACCTCATCAACAAGAGTACCTGCATAATCAAAGTTTCTATACCTAACTCTGAATTGTAACTTACATATTTTTTAAAAAAAAAAAAAAAAAAAACCAAGCTAGTGCAAACTATACCATTTTGCCTAGATGGAAGACTCAGTATTTTAAAAATATATTTTGTCTCTACAAGTTAATGCATAAATTCAATGTGATCCAAATAAAACACTAACAGATATCACACAGAAAAAAAAAAAGGCATACAGTCTATGGTGTTTTGTTATAGCAGACAAATAGTCTAAGCCAAGATTCATTCTTACATTTAATTAACATTTTGTGAACACCCACTATTATTTTGTAATAGGAATATAATAGGAAGCAAAGCAAATAAAACCTATTCGTCATGGTGTGGGTTACAAAGAAGGGTAAAATTCAACATCCTTTTAAGATAAAAGGACTCTTAACCCACTGAATATAGAATGAGTGTACCTCAACACAATAAAAGCATATAAATGGAATTGAGAAATCTGGATACCTGAACTCTTCCTCACACCACATTCAAAATCAACTCAAAATAAATGAACAACTTAAATGTAAGACCTGAAACTCCAAAACTATTAGAAGAAAACACAGGAAAAGCTACATAATTTTGGTCTGGGCAACGATTTTTGGTTGTGACTCCAAAAGCACTCACATTGGCAAAAATAAATTGGGATTACGTCTAGCTAAAACTCTTCTGCACAGCAATGGAAATAACAGAGAAGAGACAACCTACAGAATGGGAAAGAATATTTGCAATTTATACATCTGATAAAGGGTTAATATCCAAAATCTATAAGGAACTCCTCAACTCAATAGCGAAAATAACAACCCAGTTAAAAAATAGGCAAAGGAGTTGAACAGATGTTTCTTCACAGAAGACATTACAATTGACCAACAGGTATATGAAAATACGCTCAATTTTAGTAATTATCAGGGAAATGCAAATCAAAACCATAAGATAGCACTTTCATACCTGTTAGGATGGCTAATAAATAGCCATATTTAATATATATATATATTCATACACATATTTACACACATATAAAAAGATGACTCGTATTGGCAAGATTTATAGAAATTGGAACCCTTGTCAACTGTTGGTGGTGATGCATAGTGTCACCACTGCTATAAATAAGCAGTATGGAAGTTTCTCAAAATATTAAAAATTGGGGTATCATATGATCAGACAATCCTATCTCTGTGTATTTAGGCCTCTGACAAAATGTAATTTCTATTCCTGATTAAAGTCACTAAAAATCTAATAGGGATTCATGAATATGTTCTAACAATAAAATGTACACACCTAATTTTAGGAAAAGTAATGATGGCCACTACACCCATTATAATTTGACACTCTATTGGAGGTATTTAGCCAATGGAGTCAGACAAGAGAAAACAAAGGTAAAACTATCTCTGTATGTTGCTATAAATGTGAAGCCCAAGAGAAGCAATGTTAAAGCCAACACAGACAACAAGAAAGTCAAGTGTAGCAAGACATAAAATTAACGTAAGAATCAATAACTTTAATATCCATATTTCAAATAAGCAATAATCTGTTGGAAGATATAAAGCCATATAGATATGCCATTTACAAGCAGCAAAAAGACAAAATATTTGATAATAAACGAAACAAAAATGTGCAAAATTTATATGAGGAAAGTTTTAAAGCCCTTTTATAAGATTCAGAAATAAATTTGCACAAATCGAAAATATTCCTTATTCTTGAATAGAAGACCTACATCATGGAGGTCTTTTTCCCCACGAGTTAGAATATGTTTAGTGTTATCCCAATACAAATAACAAGCAGTAAATTTTTTTATTCTAAATAAAAACCAAAAAATAGCTAGGAAGACACTGAAAAATAAGATCAATGAAGTGAAGACTAGTTCTACCAAATATTAAAACATATAATACAGCCTCCATAGTTAAAAATTTGTGGTACTAGTGCATTAATTGAAAGACAGACATGTGGAACATAATAGAAAATGCAGAAATAAACCAAAGCATATATAGAAATTTAGTATATAATACAGATATCATCCCAACTTACTAGGCAAAAGATGTACTTTTTAATACATGATGCTGCAACAAATGGGTAGTCATTTGGAAAAATATAAAATGTAGGAGTGGGAAAAGTCTCCATGAATCAAAATCTACTAGCAATATAAATTTGATAACATAATATGTACAAATAAAAATAAGTTTCTGTGAGGTGCATGTCAGCACAATACCAAATGACAAATAAACTGGGAAAAAATTAAAAACTTGCATCACACAGACAATGGGTTAATCACCTTAGTATGCAAAGAGTTCTATAAACTGAATGGGAGGAGAAATCATTAGAAAAATGAAAAAAAAAAAACAGTTCTATGAAAAAAAGCCCTTAAACATAAGAAAAGATCCTGAATGTCACACATAATAAGAGGAATGCCAATTAAAATGGAGATGTAATTACTAACTTTCAGATTGGCAACATTTCAAAAGCTTCACAACACATTGTTGGTGAGGCTTTGAGAAAATAAGTACCCAGTCAAAATTCCAGCAAATAATTGTGTAGAGAGTCTAGGTCCTAGTAGAGCCTACAGCAGTTTTAGAAAAGAACAAAGCCAGAGGTCTTACACTACCTGATTTCAAGTCTTACTATACAAAGTTACTTATAGCAATTAAATTTGTGTAGTATTGGTGAAGAGATAGACATAAGTCAGTGAAACAGAACAGAATCCAGAAACAGACCTACACAAAGATGGTCAATTATTTTCTACTGAAGTATCAAGGATATCTAATGCGTAAAGGAAGGTCAGGTGTTTTGTTTATGTGGTGATAGGGTAAAATCAATGTACATTTCACATATCCTTCCAACTTGGTCATTATGCCATTCTTTTTTTTTTTTTTTTTGAGTTGGAGTCTCACTCTGTCACCCAGGCTGGAGTGCAGTGGCCGCTCCCGGCCACCGCAGCCTCGACCTGCTGGGCTCCGGCGATCCTTCCGCCTCAGCCTTCCAAGTAGCTGGAACTACAGG
>CAUYQG010037939.1:0-13845 GCA_963574415.1 Tarsius wallacei | reverse complement strand
CTGAGGCAGAAGGATCACCGGAGCCCAGCAGGTCGAGGCTGCGGTGGCCGGGAGTGGCCACTGCACTCCAGTCTGGGTGACAGAGTGAGACTCCAACTCAAAATAAAATAAAATAAAATAAAAACTAAACTAAAATAAAATAATGTAATGTTCAGGACACAGAAAAATTTAGAATCTCATTTTTAAAGCCAGAGTACTCTGTATTTATAGGCAACTGACCTTTGAGAATAAAGTGGAGGAAATCATTGAGAACACCAACATTTAAGGACTAAATGGAGGAAGAAGCACTCATGAGAGAGATCACAAAGGAACAGCCAGAGAGATATGTAGTTTTGTTATTATTTCACAAGAGAAAAGTGTTATTTGTATATATTAGATTCAACAAGGGAGCATAAAAATATAACTTCCTGGGTCATTCATATATATATGAATATAGTAGCTTTAGGGGTACAAATGGTTTTTGAATGCATTGTATTGTGAAAAAGTCTGGGCTTTAAGTGTAACTGTCACTCCCACTAGTGTGTTATGTACTGATAGGTGATTTTCCATCCCTTCCCCCACTCACCCTCCCCCTTCTGAGTCTCCTATATTCGTTATAGTATCCTATATGCCTTGGCAGATCCTAAGCTTAACTTCCACTTATAAGTGAGAACATGTTCTTGTTTACTCTGTTACTTCACTTAGGATGATGGGCTCCAATTCCATCCAAGTTGCTGCAAAAGACATTATTTCATTCTTTTTTATGACTGAATTGTATTCCATTGTGTGTGTGTGTGTGTGTGTGTGTGTGTGTATCACATTTTCCTTATCCACTGATCTGTTGATGGGCATTTAGGCTGATTCCACATCTTTGCAATTGTGAACAGTGCTGCTATAAACATACAAGTGCAAGTGTCTTTTTTAATATAGTGACTTCTATTCCTTTGGATAGGGTTATCAATATTTTTTAAATGTTCCCATTTATTTTAATATATAGTTAGGATAGAGAATTACTAGACTAGATTTTCTTTGTTATGAAGTCAGGCAAAACAAAGTGGCATTTAGACTCTTAACAGCAATTTGTTTTCCTAAACATTGAGAGCTATCTAGATATTTTTGTGATTTTCAGCAAGAAATATTTATTGGTATTTAATTTCCAATAATTTAAATAGAATATTTGTTATTTTTCCTGTTTACACTTTAGTGAAGTAGCACAGTAATGGGTCCAGGAAAAGCATCACTAAGAAATTAATATTTGAATAGGGTTTTTCGGGAGTGCTCCATACATCCATCAAAGACATGTTCAGGTCAAGTAATTGAGGATCTATTTAAAGAACTTATGAAATAGTCCATTGATAAATTAATACTGACACATATTTCAATATAACTGTATATAAAAATGAAGCTTTACTTTCAAATGTAATATTTTTATTCGCTGAGTAAAAGAACTTCATGCAAAAGCAAGACAACGATTTCTCAAGGATCTAGAGGCCAATTATTAGAAATAGCAGAATGTAAGAGAGGAGAACTTAAATTATATTTCCTATACTCCCTCTTCTATGAGAATGTTTATCAGGAAAAAATATGACAACACAGATACTTTTAGATGATTGTTCCTTCACATATTTTAAATGTATCATATATTTGATATTAGTTGTGAATATATATTTTCTTTTTTTAATTTTTAAAAATTTTCAATTCAGTTTTTTTTTTTTTTTTTTGGTAGAGACAGGGTCTTGCTATGTTGCCCAGACTGATCTTGAATTCCTGACCTCAAGAAATCCTTCTGCCGCAGCCTCCCAAAGTGCTGGAATTACAGGCATGCACCACCACACCCAGCCTTACATTATTTTTTTTTTTTTTGAGTCTCACTCTGTTGCCCAGACTGGAGTGCAGTGGCGCACTCCTGGCCACTGGAGCCTCGACCTGCTGGGCTCCGGCGATCCTTCCGCCTCAGCCTTCCAAGGAGCTAGAACTACAGGCGCCCGCTGCCACGCCTGGCTAATTTTTGATTTATTGTAGAGATGAGGTCTCGCCAAGTTGCCCAAATGGGTGTCAAACCCGCGGGCTCAGGCAATCCACTTGCTTCAGCCTCCCAAAGTGCTGGGATTACAGGCTGAGCCACTGAATCCGGCCTAGCCTTACATTTCAATTGTCATGCTGTCAGTGAAATATTCTGTAGCCTTTATAAATGTTTAGATTAAAACTTTTAAGTTGATCATAAGTACTGAAAAAAATAATAAACCACTTTAAGTGCTTTACATGTTTTAACTAATTTAACCCTAGTAATTCTATGAGTTAGATATAGTTGTTACCCCTACTTTATAGATGAGGATTTTAAGATTAAAAACTCACTTAAAGTCACATAGGTAACTGAGTGATGGAGCTGTTACTAGCCCATGCAGACTGACTTCATAGCTTTTGGTCTTAACCTTTCTTTATGAAATGGAGTATAGGATAGCAACCAGAATTCATATGAAGCATCAAGCTGGAATAGTTTTCATTTAGTGGCCATGTGAATTGTATATTGAGGAGATGCAGCAATAGGTTCAATTTTTTATTTTCATTTTTTAAAAGAACAGCAAAGTGCCAAAGTGCCAGGTGCAGTGAGTGGCTCACACCTGTAAACCCACACTTTCGGAGGCTGAGGCGAGAGGCTTGCCTGAGCCCAGGGATTCAAGACCGGCCTGGGCAACTTGTTGAGACCTTGTCTCTACGATAAATCAAAAAATTAGCTAGACACGGAGGTGCACACCTATAGTTTCAGCTACTTGGAAGACTGAGGTGGAAGGATCGCCTGAACCCAGGACGTCAAGGCTGCGGTGACCATGAGCATGCCACTACACTCCAGCCTGGGCAACAGAGTGAGACTCCAACTCAAAAAGAAAAGGAAAAAAAAGGTCAGCAAAGTTACATAATTTGTAAAGGACTTCCAGTGTTATGTTAACCATCCTACAGTGGGTAAATATGAAATAAAGCTTCTGTTCCCAAGTAACTTGTAATCAGAAAGGAAGAACCAGAAAAGAGATTAAGTTATTAGAATAATTGATTATTAAACTGTATGGGACATAATACAAAGCAATACAAGTTGTATCATTGTGGATGAAAATAGACTATCTTCACGGAGGTAGAAAGCAAAATGGACCTTGGGAGATGGATAGAATTTGAATCTCTCGATATAGTTAATGCTGGGGGAGCAAAGGCAAGGAGAAGATAATATTTTCAGTATATAAGTAAATGAATTTTTGATAGTTTTTCCTAATACAGTAGCCTTGCAACTCGCTGTCTCAGTAGCTCTATTTTAGCATTAAATGTAGAATTTGCCTCATAGTTAGGCTTGTTGGGGTTTTATCTAGCTTAAAATTTAAATGAAGAAGTTCTTTAGTGGTTTTGAGTCATTACACTCATCAAAATTGAATTATATTATTTTGAAGAGCGAAATTCCTGAATAATTCCTATTGGGAATCTAAAGAGAAATTAGTTATCTAACAATTTAGAGGTAGATATCATAGGAAAGTTGTGAAAATTAACTGTGATAAATATATTATTGCTCCTTTCATAGTAAATTAAACAATTTTCCTTTAGTATACTTTTCCATAGATTCATCACCTTAATGAGAGAATGCTAAATTGACATATCATAGATTAATGACAAGTAGAATCTATTGTATAAAGAATGATTCAGTTTTTAGATTAACTTCAGTATTTGTTAGCTTTTTTAATTTTTAGAAAAATATTTTAATTTTATAATTAGAGACAAGTTCTCTCTTTATTGCCCAGGCTGGTAGCAAGCTCCATACTCCAAGTGATACATCTGTCTCGGCCTCCCAAAGTGCTGGGATTACAGGCGTGAGCTGCTATGCCAGCATTGGTTAGAGTCTTAATTAAAGTTAGTTGCTAAATATTACATATTTTAACCTTTAACTGCCACTAATTGAATACCATTAAATAATAGCCACTGTTGAGTAATTTAAGGTGAACCTGTTTTTACGCTAGTTTAAATAAGATAAATATTGTTATTCATATTAAAATCAATTGGATCACCTCTGAATAGGTTTCCATATTAACTGGATATATTTAACTTTTTCTAAGGTAAGTGATAGGATTATTTGGTTGGAAGCAACCACAACCAACTCTTGAGCACAAATAGAATTCGTTAAGAAGATAGCCACTCACAGAATGATAGCAAGACTGGAGAAGTTGGCCTAGAAAGAGAAAGACTGAGCTACTTTGGATTGCTGGAAGCAGGAACTACAGGAATGTCTCTTTGCTGGTACATTCTTGTCAGGGCTCCACTGCTAGAGTGAATAAACTGCTTTGTCTATTTATTTCTCTAATGGGCTCTAGTCTGAATTCAGAATATAAGGATGGGGTTTTCAACCTAACTTAATTCACTTGCTTGTCCCATGGTAAACTAGGGTGGTGAAAGAGCCTCACACAAGGATTCTCCAAAAACCTTTCCTTTTCATCATGACAGGGCAAGTGCTAGGATTTACTCTCTCCACATTAGATGCTGCATGGGTGAAAACTACACCTCTTCCATACACTTATCTCCTGATTCAGAGAACCAGGAAGCTGCTCATAGAAAACAATATAATTAGGATTTCTAAGGACAAAAGTTGAAAGAGAATACCTTAAGTTTTCATACAGACAACTGTTGTATAAACATATTTGTGGAAGTTCGGATATTTTTTCCATTTTATAAGGTATAAAACTTATCACTTTCCAGAGAGAATATATTCTAAGTTGGAGATACCTCACTTACTTATTAACTGAGTTCTGCCAGTGTCATTTCCTCTAAGATGTACATTTGCTTTTCTTACATTCTGTTCTGAATATTTCCTGTGAGACAGTTATGACTTTGAAGTTGAGTTTTCCAGTGACATTCAGTAGATTCCCTCAAGAAAAGGAATATGTGGCAGAGAAAAATCTACTAAAAGAACCTAAATATAATAAATTTGCTGGCCAATAATTTCTGTTTCTACTTTGCATGATTTTTCTGACTGGGTTTAAAATGTTCTAGTCACTCTTTTTGTAAAGCTTTACTTTTTTTGTTTTTACATTTTTTATGTAAAAAATAACTTTCACATTTTTAATGTTTTCATTAAAAGCAATGCTAAAGTACCTTTGGAGTCCTAAAAAAATTCATTTTCTTTCCAGTGAAATGCAATTGTCACAACCAATCTAAAAGAATATCTTAATGGAATACATTAAGATATTGACTTTTTTCTATTTTAGTAGTATTCCATTCTGAGACAGAATCCAGTGTTTATATCAGATGATTGTTTCTTTGTGGTCTTTTGTGAAACAAATATTTTAAAATGCACATAGATGCCTTGTAAAATCAGAAATAGTCATTTCTAATCCATTCACGACATATAAAATACGATTATTCTGTTAGTATTATGGTGAACAGTCAGAGGTGGTAGGCAGGCTGATTTTCTTTAGTGCAGTATCATGCTGCCAGTACCTCACTTACTCACTTTTCTGAAATCCACAACAAAACTATTGTCTGTGGAAATCAGTGGCAAGCACATGTTACTGCCTTGCTTCTGAGCTGACAGCTCAGAACACTGGTACACTAAAGCTTTGCACTCCTATTCAAGAATTGTACGTTAACTAGATAAGACCTTTGATTTAAATTATTTTTAATCATCAACTCAAGTGTCGAATTAGTCTTGTGACAGTGATAGTTGGTTTATGAAGTTGAAATTTTGGCAAAATGATTTTTTTTGCAAATGTTATTAACAATTAACAGTTCTACAGAAATTAAAGAAAACCATTAATTGTTATAAAGCCTTCATTCTGTAGTTGAACCATTTCCAGTGTATTATATTGTTCAATGCAGTTGTTATTGATTTCATCTTTTTTCATGACGATTTATTAATTGTTACTTCTCACAAAAAAGTTATGGAAATCTCATGGATTTTTTAATATTTTCTACACTTAGTTTTATTTTATTTATTTTTAATTTTAATTGCTTTTTCTTTACTTGAGTTAAATTTTACTGATTGTTTCTGAGTTTTGAAGCTAGGAAATCATACACATGGAACCTTACTCTCTTTTATATTTTAATTAGCCTGATAACTGTATCTTTATGATATCACAGTTTTTTCTTTTTAGTTAAGATATAAAATGCTGCTTGGATCCTTTAGTCCTTTAATAATAATCTCTGTGGAAAGACATGAAGTCTAAATTTCAAAAGTAGTGATATGTTGTAGCTAGCAGAGGAAAAATAAAAAGCAAATATTTCAGGAGAAAAAACAATCATAGTCCCAACCAGCCTTGCTGTAGTTCTGTTCACAGTCTCTTAACACCATTTTTTAAAAGATAAATTTTGGGGGCCTAAATTGATACCATTAGGTTCCTCTGCCATTGTAGAACAGTGAAGACAAAAGCACTCACCATCTTAATATTCACAGGACTGTGCTAAAGAATAATGATTTAAGATCAAGACAAGAGTTAACTGCCCATCTCACCAACCAGTGGCCTTCCCCAGGAGCTCTGGATGTCAATGCCGTTGCCTTGGATACGTTGCTTTACCGAAAACACAATAAACAGTGGTATGAGTAAGTGTAACACTTTTTTTTCCAATTACAAAGTTAGTTGTACCAAAATATATGGCTATCCATTTTGGTTTCCCACTTATTTTTTCTGAATTTATTATTAGCTTAGAGCAAAGGGAGGATATAAGACGACTTTGGTAAGGTTAGATTAAAGCAGTAGATGTGTTAAGTTTTGAAGAAAAGGCACTCTGGGAAAATAAAATACTTGAGAAATTCATATGCAAGCTGTCTACTTCTCCTCCAGTTAAATCTTCAGCCAGTCCTTCAGTTAAATCTATGAGCTTGTATTAAATGAGCTATCTATTTCTGAATTCTAGCTTTGGTGTTATATTTACCTTAGGACTAATTTTCCCACTTTTCAGAAACATACAGAATTTTATCTCATGAAATAGTAGACAGATATTTACTTGTCCTTGATGGGTCTGAAGAGTTTTGTTCACTTTAAACAAATCTGATTCTTAGAAACCATAGAAGATACAATCATTCTACCTATGGGCCTCAAGATCCTTTTCCTATTTCTTTGTCCTAATATTTCGTTTAGTCATAGTGTCCTAATGTTAAGAGAGCTGAAAAATCTTCCTTTAGGTAATCTTTATTTTAAAACATATAAATTGTATTATCTTCTTTTGCTTTTAGCCACTTTTCCACCTTTATAATTTTTTCCACTATCTTTATTTTTCTGTCTGTCTAAAGCCAATTTTCTATTTTTCCTGATATTCCTCCTCCCTTCCATCACCTTCTGTTTGCTTTCTTTTCATCCTTTCCCTCCCTCCCTTTTCATTTTTCCCCTTCTTTTCTCTCTTCTTTCTCTCCTTTCTTCCTCCTCCTCTCTCTTCTGCTCTTTCTTTAGAGTCCTTGTTTTCAAATTTTATTGGTAGAGCCACGTACTTCTATCTGTGCTACATAGAGTGCCTTTTAGTGGGTAATTAGTAATCAGACATTTCTTCCTCTTGCTCCTCCTCTTCCTTCTTCCTTCCTCCTCCTCCTTCCTACTTCCTCCTTCCTGCTTCCTCCTTCCTCCTTCCTTCTTCTTCCTTCTTCCTTCTTCTTCTTTTTTTGAGTCAGGAACTTACTCTGTTACCCAAGCTAGAGTGCAGTGGCACGGTAACAGCGCAACCTCGAACTCCTTTCAACTCAGCCTCCTGAATAAACACCACCATTCCCAGCTAATTTTTGTTCATTTGTTTGATTGTTTTGGTAGAGATGAAGTCTCACTCTGTTGCCTAGGCTGGTCTTGAATTCCTGGGCTGAAGCATTCCTCCCACCTCAGCTTTCGAAAGTGCTGGGATTGTAGACATGAGCTACCATGGCCTGCCAGTAATCAGACATTCCTACGAGAAATTAATTTTAGCACAGATGTAGCTTGTACCTGTTTTACTCTGTAATGTTTTTTGTTTATCAAAGGCAAAATTTAAAATAAATTTGGCCATTTGTTGTTTAAGGAATTGCTAGGGGCTTTAATGCTTTTCCTGTTTCATTGATTATTAGTGATACGTAGGAAAAAGTGAACAAAGTATTTATAGAATAAATCAGTAGAACTTTCTCCAACATCACTAAACCATGTTTCCTAGTATAATTCAAGGTGTTGACTTAGGATATTTCATAGATTGGAATCTAGTTCCCTTATACACCCTTTGAAAGTTATAAATACCTAGAGTATATCCTATTATGCTGGTATAAAGTTTTATCTTCCTATGGCATGTTTAATTAATAGAAGAATACTATTTTATTTGTCATCCTAGTTTATGTTTGAAAAAAATGAAATTTGTAGCATACTTGGTATTACTTTGTATATAACATATGACATACTCTTGCTTTTTTTTTTCTTGAGTCGGGGTCTCACTCTGTTGGCCAGGGTGACTGCAGTGGCACCATCATGGTTCACCACAGCTTCAACCTCCTGTGTCAGATGAGCCTCCCACCTCAGCCCCTAGAGTAGCTGGCACTACACTCATGCACCACCATACCCAGCTGATTTTTTTATTTTTTTATTTTTTGAGTAGGAATCTCACTCTGTCACCCAGGCTGGGGGCAGTGGTACATTCCAAGCCACCGCAGCCTCGACTTGCTGGGCTCAGGTGATCCTTCTACCTCAGCCTTCCAAGTAGCTGGAACTACAGGCACGCACCACCATGGCCGGCTAATTTTTTATTTATTTATTGTAGAGATGAGGTCTTGCCAAGTTCCCCAGTCTGGTCTCGAACCCACAGGCTCGGGCAATCCTCTCACCTCAGCCTCCCAAAGTGCTGGGATTATAGGCTTGAGCCACCATGCCCAGCCAATTTTTATATTTTTTTGAAGAGACAAGGTCTTTTTATGTTACCCAGACTGGTCTCAAACTCCTGGACTCAAGCAGTCCTACCACCTTTACCTACCAAAGTGCTGGGATTATAGGCATGAGCTACTGTTTGGCAAGCCCTTGGTTTTTTACTGCAAAAATATTACCACAACATTAAATTCTGATAAGTTAAAAGATTGTGCCTTTTTATTGCAATATCTACATTGTCATGGAGATAGTGGTAGGTAAAATATTTTAGCCAGAAGACATGTACCTTTGCCTACCTACAAAGTTGCCCATTGAAGAGCCAATAAAAAGTCTAAAATGGAAAATGTATTTCTTCCACTGGTTTTTACCAAAGTATTGGTGTGGTAGTTGATTTTTACAAAGTATTATTGCAGCAGCAAAAATAATTGTAGTCTTAGGAAAAAGGGCAGGAAAATTCCCAGTTCATCTGTTAAGCAAGGGATCCAGATTTCATACTTCCTGACTTAGTTACTCCACTACCTGAGGAAGGGACATCCTAGCATCATCCTTTAATCTGGTATGTTCTCAGATGTTGGAATTGCTTTTAGATGGCCCCATTTCCATACTGATATCCCTGAAGAAAAAAAGTTTACAGCTGGTTGTAATACAGAGATCACTGAACCTAGAATCTGAAGTCGGGATTTGTAAGTTATCCCTGCTACTTACTTGTCATGTAACATTAAACAATGCTTCCTCTTCTTTCCTTTTCTCCTCCTGCACATCTAATACTGCAGATGATGCCTATATAACGGAATTATAAGGATTAAATTGCCTGACACTAAATAACTTCTCAGTGAATATTTATTGATGCTCATAATCTTTTTGGTTTCTACTCTAACTTAACCCTGTATCTTTTGTGTTTGGAGACCTATATACCCACCTAACTTTCCAAGGTGTACTTTCTAAACCTTACGTTAAATTCAAATGACCAACAAATCCCCAGTTGTTCTCAATAAATAATCCCAGTTGTCTCATATAAAAATGGAGGCTTTGGATTTTCAGAATAGATGATCTCTTTATACATCATGTTTGAGGCTAATCATAGCTTTTCATCAGGATTAAATTTGCTCTCCTCAAATTTGTAATAATAAACTAAGGCTTTTGAACTACCTGATAATTAATTCCTTTTAATCTGATCAGTATCTTAAATAGTTCAATACATGTTTATCTAGAGTCTACAGATTATGAAGGAGGTGACCAAAACCGTTTTAAAATAAGAAACATTAATTAGCTCTCTTGATAATGTAGAGAAAGAAACTGATCCTATATAATTAGTTTCAGTTTTAATGCTAGTAGTTATTTTTTCTACTAAGGCTATTGGATGTCTATGACTGTTTCTCAAAGAACTCTATAACTTCATTCTACCAGCTAGACAAAGATAACATTATAAAGAAAGAATGTGTTAAAAGAAAAACTATAGACAAATTATACAGTTTATCTGAGCAAAGAATTAATGGATCAGGCAGGGCTCAGAACCAGAAGAGGTTCAGAAAACTTTGCCCAGCAGTGGAAACAACAAGCTTTTATAGGTTGAACCAAAACAAAATAGAGAAATAATTGGCTACAGCTAAGCATCTGCCTTATTTGAGCATGGTGTAATGAGTTGGCTGTCTGTGATTGGCTGCATCTCAGTTGTTTGTGAATAACTTAAACCTGACTATTTGTTACAAAAAATAAATTCCTAAATTATTAGGTTTTGGTTTGTTTCCTTACTAAGTTAGGTTGCAGTTTGTTACCAGGAACTCAAAGTGGGGGGATAGCTTTTAGACTACTGTCCTCCTACTTATTTAACAAGAGTGTGATGTGTAATTTAATAAATTTGTTGTTCTTGTTTATATTTCTTAAATTGAACTATAGCTAACTTGGTTATGTTGTCACCTATTCATGGAAGAATTCCTCTCACAATAGAAGATTTAAATTTGTTTCCCTTTATTGTGCTGTTTATAAAACCTTAAAAATACGATTTCCAGTTTATGGTTTGATTACTTAGACCTGGAAAAATTAGCTATGCTGGATTTTACATCTTTTTCCATATTTCAAACATGGGAATATCATGTTAAATTGTTAAAGCATTATAAACTTACTGTAAAAACTTAATAAATAAATGTATAAACACATTTCTTTAACACATAAAATAATTGATCACTTTTTTGTTTCCAATAGCTTCTGTTTTAAACTTCTGTTTTTTTTATAGATAAAATCCAGGTCACAAGAGCCGGATAGATAATCTTGTTAGATTATCTGTTATACAATATTATTAGATTATTGCCTAACCTACCCATTCTTACCCAAAAAAAACAGGTTCACTATCATAGTTATATTTTTTACCTAAGCTTTTTTAGTCTTTTAAATTTATCATTGTCTCTCCTAATTTAGCTATCATTCAGATTGCAAAATTATTGGGAATCATGAGTTCTTACATGCCTTTCCTGATTACTACTTAGGCTTTTAATTTATCTTCATGACTTTCACTTTAAATGTATCCAGAGTTCCCATGTGTGTCTTTCAAACATGTTTGGAGCAGGTGTCCCTAAAGCAATGAGGCTGCAAAACTCTTTTTCAGCTTGTAACCTGGGTGTTGATCTGACCTACTTGTATCTTCCCTATCAGGCTTTCATTGCGTACTTCTGTTGATTTTAGGAGATTAAGAGAATGTAGATATTCTGCTGTGGCAAATGATTATTTTGTTCTTTAAACATATTTCTATGAAAATAAATGAAGAATATAAAGAATAAATATTTCTGTCTCCATGTGCATTCATGTGCCTCTGTATATGCAATGTACATATATTTGTTTTTATTTTCTGCCCGTGGATAATGCTTATCTCCTTCTTTGCATCACACTCTCTATTGTCCTATGAAGACCAGATAATGTAAAGTATTATTGACTCCATAACATCTGTTGGGCAAATAAATGACAAGATTATCCATATGATTACTTCTCAACATTGATATAAAATGTATGATTGTAGAAAGTTGATCAACAATTTTTGCTCAATTTTTTTTAATTTGCCTTATTTGGTACCCAATCTTATATATAGAAGTTTGTATTGGAGTGATTTTGAAATGTTTAAGTAGCTAGATGTTGAATGTAGTAGATTTTCTCAAATGACATAATTCCTGCAAGTTTAATTTAAATCGTATTTAACAATGGAATGGCATAGATTAAATGACAAATTTTTTGAGTAGTCAGAATTGGTTAAGCTATGGATATTTTTAAATTTTTATTCTGTGAAATAGTAATAGCTGTTATTGGATTGATGTGTCTGGTGGGTTACATTTAAATGTTACAGTGTGATATTAATGAGTAGAATTTTAAGACAGGACTTAGTCTTAGCGTTTTAAATACAGAACTCCCATAGATAGATAGTTTAGTGCATGACAACAAGGGTTTGTCAGATGGAGCTGCCAGTCACATTGGAAATGAGGTAAGAACGTGAAACCAAACCCTTTTTTTTTTTTTTTGCCATTGCTAAAAGTAGCAGCACTAGTGCAAATAAGGTATTGTAAGGTATGCTTTTTAATATCTTTTGAGTAAAGTTTCTATTTATGGGTTAGAATTTTTTTTATTGCTTCAGAATATTATTGTCTACCAAATTCTATTTCTAGATTCATTGACATTTGGTTAAAGTGAATAAACTTAAGAAGTTACTAATTATGACAAATTAGGCAGTAGAAAGGTTTCAGAATCACTCTGAATTGTGAATTGTTATATTCTAAAAAAGAATAACAGTAGATCATGCAGAAAGCTCATTTTGCATTATTCTTATCAGGGACTGCTATTACAGAGTTTCTTCTCTCTAGTGGGTAGCAGTCGTGGTGATTATTATAAATGTGTGTTGTCAAGCTCTGTTTTTACTTACAATATTAAAGTGACCTTTATGTCTTTTTGCTACTGAGTATTTTGATGTTTGTAAATATTTTATATAATGTTTTAAATTTTAAAATGTTAACAAATCTTCTATGACGAAAAATCAGTGTCAGAAACTCAATTTAAGCCATCATTCAAAAAAAGTAAGCTCCCTACCTATTGAGGACAGAAAAATAGTTTGGAAAATAAACTTATTTTTAACTGTTCTTTAAATTCCTGTGTTCCTGCTTTTCTTGGGAGCCATTCAAATTTCATTTGAATGAAAGTCAATGAAATTTTCAGTGATAAGATTAAATATAGTTTATGTGGTCGATCTCAGCAAACAAGGTGTACTTGTAGAAGGGTTTTTTTAATGTTTTTTTTTACCTATTTTATTTTTTAAAAATGTAGGGTACAAATGAGGATTAGGTACATATGTGGTCAACATACAGGTGAAGTATGGGTACCCTTATTTATGTTATGTGCGCCCCTTCCCTTGGCAGTGTCCCACTACTGCCAGTTCCTGTCTTATAGTATTATGATAAATGTTTAGGTTCCATTTATGAGTGAGTACATGTGGTTCTCAGATCTTTGTTTCTGTGATAAATCACTGAGTATTATAGTCTCTAATACCATCCAGGTTGCTGCAAAGTTCATAATTTTATTTTTCTTCATGTCTGCATAATATTCCATCATTTAAATGTACCACATTTTTTTTATCCAGTCCGCTTTTGATGGGTAGCATGGTTGGTTCCATTTTTTGCTATTGTGAATAATGCTGAAATAAACATGCATGTGCAGGTATCTTTATTATAGAGTGATTTGAGTTCCTCTGGGTATATTCCCAGAAGGGGGATTGCTGGGGCGTATGGAAGGTCAATTTCTTGTTCTTTTAGGAATCACCACACTGTTTTCCACAGAAATTATACTAGTTTACATTCCCACCAACAGTGTAGAAGTGCCCTTTTCCAAAACCACATCCTCTCCAGCATCTGTTGTTTTTTGAGTTATTGATGATGGCCATCCTGACTGGAGTTAGGTGGTATCTCAGTGTGGTTTTAATTTGCATTTCTTTGATGACTAGTGAGGCTGAGCATTTTTTCATATATCTGTTGGCTGCTCATATGTCTGTTTCTAAGAAGTGTCT
>CAUYQG010037938.1:0-28673 GCA_963574415.1 Tarsius wallacei | reverse complement strand
TTTCCCCTGAAAACTGGAACAAGACAAGGCTGCCCACTCCCACCCCTCTTGTTCAATATTGTGCTGGAAGTCCTAAGGGCATTTTTTGTCAAGATTTTTATGTTACGTTACTATTTGACAGTGGATAATGTATTCAATGTGTTCCTAAATGATTTTACAAAATCAAAACATAATATATTAAAATAAAACACTGACATCTTTAAATATCTGAAATACAATAATAGAACAGCCCCCAAACCAAAATATGCAAACAAATAATATGTAGATTTTTTTACATATTGTTTTTCATAAACTAAATATGCATGAAAATAATGATAGATTTATTTCACTTCACATTTTTCATAATATTTTGTACACTTTGAAAGAGTGGTTTTCTTTATTTATGTGCTTAAGAAAGTTTCATTCAATTAATCAGCAATTGAATCAAGTAATTTACCTTTTAATAAGAAGCTGAGGTGATTGTGAACCATCTTCTGAGAAATACTGTTTTAAGAATTTTGTCTGTATTAAAAAGAATTGTCTTTTTAAAATTCTGAGTGCCACATATTCTGACTCATAAGCGGACCCTGAACGTTTACCATAATACTATAAGAAAGGAATTGGCAGTATCAAGACACTGTGGGGAGTGGGGGCCACATAACATCGGTAAGGATACCTGATCTCAAACCAGGCAAAGTGGGAACAAAGGGAGGCCCAAACTTTAGCTGTACGAGGACCACTTGTATATCTAATCCTGAATTGTACACCACAGCTTTAAAATTTTTTTAAAAATTAAGTAAAATAAAACATCATTCTGAAAATAAACAGAAAAGTTATTTTTGCTAGTATTTGGAAGAATTGTAACAATATCCTGAAAAGGGACATTCTGTTAATTGGCCAGATTCTCAATCCATGGAACCAAATTAAATTGTTCATAATCATATATCACTAAGAAACTAGATTCAAATAATTATATGCATGTAAAAATATGGCTTCTTTGGGAAAAAATTCAAAAGTAAAATTTTAAGGAAAACAGAATTATAATGCAGCATTTTAGTTTTTAAATTTGAGTTTGATTAGCTCTTTGGTGCAGGGAGACATAGAAATCACACAGAAATGAAGAAGGCGTTTTCTTCCTAACTCTACATTAGTTGTCTCTGTTACCCTTAAAAGATTTCTTACTGTTGTTGTATCAGATTACTGTTAAAAGCTAGAAACATAAAGCTGGGAAGTTGAAAAGCTCACCTAATTCTTAAAAAAACAAATAATTTCTCATAAGTAATAATCAAGAAAACAATTTTACTAACTTTACAATGTGATCTACAACTAACAGAAATCTTTTTCTTGACCATTATCCATTATTCCAGTAAATCCTTATTATAGATAGTTTAATAGGCGTTTAGAAGCATTGTTAATTCTATGCCACCTTATTCTCACATTTTCAAGCCATTGCATACTTATTTGTTATAGACATAAGCATCATCCAGGGCAATTCTTCCAGGTGGTATGATGCTAACAAATTCGCAAGAGTCCAAACTTCAAGTTATAATGGCATTGTGATTATAGTCTATGACCTCCATGAATATGCTATGAAGTTAATAAAACATACAACACTATTTTCAGCTTATACGCCTCTGCAAAAATGTATACATCATAACCCACTCCAAAATCAATTCTGAAAACTTTATTAGAGTCTTAGTCTATAGGAAAAAGTACAAGTCACAGTAAAAGCAATAATTGCCAAAAATTAAAGTTTTTATTTCCATATTTCTCCATAAGGTTTCTTTTAGATGCTCCTTGTATCCAGAGTATTCATCTCTGGATAGGCAGTCTCCAAATTGAACATACACTGCCATAAGTAAACAAATTTTAGGATGACCTGGAATACGAATGTCAGCTTATAAATAATTTGCATAGCACTACATTAACATATTAAGCTATTTTAATGATATATCAAAATATAGCAAGTTCTAAACTCCTCCAGCCCAATATGGGGCAGCCCAAGCAAGAGCCACAACACTTAGTTTGGTCACCACTGTTATGGCAAAGTTTCCTATTGTGCTTTTCAAGTTTCAATTTCTAGATATTTTCATCCAACTAGTAAAGAAAACTTATTGAAGCTGAAATTTTTATGAATCATTTTGATGTTTTAACATTTTCTTAAATTGGATGGTTCATAATAGTATATTCCATATTTGTGGAAACATAATATTTTATTCATTTTAATATACATTGATTGACTTTTTCCAGTAATATTTGGAGCTGATAAATTTTTGTTATATCTAATTTAAGAAAACTTTTTTTTTTGGTTCTAAGTCTTACATCTCATTACCTTGTGACTCTTTCAAAAATTGATTTTTTGAGTTCGTAAGTGAACCAATAAAAACATGAGGAAGCCGGGCTTGGTGGCTCAGCCTGTAATCCCTCGCCTGGGGAGGCTGAGGTGAGTGGATTGCCTGAGCCCGCGGGTTCGAGACCCACCTGGGCAACCTGGCGAGACCTCATCTCTACAATAAATCAAAAAAATTAGCCGGGCGTGGTAGTGCATGCCTGTAATTCCAGCTACTTGGACGGTTGAGGCGGAAGGATCGCTGGAGCCCAGCAGGTCGAGGCTGCGGTGGCCGGGAGCGGCCGCTGCACTCCAGTCTGGGCGACAGAGTGAGACTCCAACTCAAAAAAAAAAAACAAAAAAAAAACCCACGAGGAACAGGAGAAGTAAATGATGCTGAAAGAATAATGAGTTTTCCTTAGAATAATACAGAGAAGAATGCAAATAAATCTACTTAACATAAGGACTATGCAAATATACAAATGGAGCATAGATAAATGATATAGCACTACAAATGGCTCATCCAGTGGTATCCCATCTTATACTATGTAAATTAAATGTTCTAAAATCAGTCCTAATTCCCATGTTGTATGTCACCAGTTTACTATGGAATCAAACTTACTTTTCCTCCAACAATGGATCAGACAGATGTTTTGTCAGTTGGCAACAGATGGAAGTTTTGATGGGAACTTACAGCCATTAGTATATCAATTAAGAATATTCAAACACCAAAATTACATTAAGGCTGTAAGATGCTCATACCATAACCCCCCCCCCCGAAATTGACACCCAATGCTCTCCATTCTTAGCAAAAATTCCACTTTCTCTGGGTTCACCTTGGTTCATAAGTACTTTAAGTATAATGTCAGACGGAATTCTCTGTATTATTTTATTATCCCAGCCATTTTTCCTTCTCTTCCTTTGTCCCTCCAAGAATACATTGTTCATTGTGAAATTCAAAAAGTATAAAACCATGCATGATTTAGTTGCACAGTACATTGTGGTCACTTAGAGTGAGGCGTGCAAAAGACAAGATTTCAAGAGCAATTTTGGAATGAAAACTACAGAAATGATATAAATGCAAGATAGTGTTTAATGATTAGAACTTGTGGGACATTTTGTTTATGTTTCTTGGGGATATAAATTGTAAGTTATATAAAAATAACTACTTGCTTTAAATCTCTAAACAGCATTTTAAATTTTTCTTTGACATATAAAATTGTTAATGTTAAATCCTTGTATTAGTGCACATAGACCTGAATTTTTCAGTTACTTTCTTCCCTTTATTATACTTTAGTCCCCACAGCTTTTCATTTGAATAATATGTATAATTAGAATATCAAATTTGAATATTCAAAGTTCAAGTATGATGCCCCAGTTTCTCTTCAGTTCAAGTATGATGTCCCACATGCCACTAATTTTAGATGCCAACCGATTAAGAAGAAAGAAGACTACATTTTATTTTATTTAACTTTAGGAATTCCAGGTCAGTCATAACCATAATGATTAGTAATTTAGTATACCTAATGTCACAAGCATTATATTCATACATTTTTGAAGGGAAAATAATTACATATTTGTATCGTAGAATGACAGGGACATTTATCGTTCTTTTATTGTTTCATTTAAGGTTCAAATTGCATTTGTTTTCTGTGTGAATGAAAAAAATAAAATTCTGTATGTGTGTACTTTTTTCTCCTCCTTACATTATGTAGTTGTATTCTATGTGTGTGTAGAGAGTTTGGGGAATTGGAAACAAGGTAAAAGGGTATAGAGTCAGATAAAACCAAAAAAAGTTTTAATTCTTTTCTCCTTTTATAATGAATGAAGAAAATGAACTTTTTGATTAGATACTTATATCCTTGCCTCCTTATTTTATAAGTAGTATTTTAGAGGTTATTTTGGGAAAATATAACTCTATTAAATTAAAATTTTCTCTGTATTAATAATATTAAATATTAATGTAAATGTGTTATTCATATTTGTCTTTATGTAAAGCATGTTTTCTCAATTCTGTTATAGGTAAATTTTTAAAATTTTTCTTATTCCTTTTTTAAAGATATTTTAAGAATATAGCAGTATGTTTTATGTTCACTTAATTTATCATTTACAACACTTAATCATTTTATAAATGTTAATTTCTCAACCTTTGAATACCAAAGCTAAATTAAAAATTAAGATTAAAGTGCTTCTATAAAGTTTATTTTATCATATTTCTTCTATGGAAAAAATAACTATTTTGTATATAATTTTAAAAGCCAGATACATTTTAACTTTATTCCAAAGCAGGCATAAAATTTTCACTTCAAAATGGTAAATATATGAAGTCATCCTTAAATTTCTGTTTAAAATTTTAGAATTTCTGCTTACAGTATTTGACTCTAATGTGAACCATAATTATATAGCTTTAAAGCCCATAAAATAAATCAGTTTGCATTAGTGGATGTGGCTGAAACTTAAAAGCCGTTTCCTCAACCTATGCCCTCATGTTTCTGGGTCTACAGCTAGACTAACTTTACCAGACTCCTTTGTAGCTAGCTAAATTCAAGTTGACAATATGACAAAGCACTAGCCTATGAAATGTGATAACAGATTATGTATATTACTGCCTGAACTGTACCATAAAAATTTTCTCCTCTATATTACATGAACTTGACCTTCTTTTTGATAGGCTTGAAGATGACAACAGTAGTTTCAGATGCCATATGTTGAGGCTGACAGAGTCACAACCTGGAAAGAGTCTGGATACCCAAATCACTATTTACACTTTTCATGAGTGAGAAATAAACTGTGCCAGTGTTTATATGAGAAACAAAATACCATCTATTTTAGCCATCATATATTTTTAGGTGCTTTGTCATTGTGATTAACATAATCTTAAGTAATGCAATGGCCATTTGCACACAATTTACTATCTTGACTCAACTGTTTGACTTTGAGAAATTTCCTTCACAGCCACCATATCAATTACTACCCATGTACTGTAAGAAATAACAGCATCTGAATCAAAATCTATTTAACTGTTTTCTAGAAGCAAGTTGGTTGAGCATGTAATTTAATATTTAAGTATTTCAGCTTTAAAACAAAGTAATAATACTTGCCTGAAAGGATTATTGTGAGGATTAAATATTTTATACTTGTAAAATGCTAAAAGTTCTTGAAAGCTCATAGTAAACATTTAATACATGCTTGTTCTTCTAATACTATATTTGTTCTCTACTCAACATCACTTACAATCCAACCATATGCATTCAATTACCTAAATGTTATTCCCACTTAGATGGATACTTAGATGGACAACTTAAACTCAAATTATTCATGTTAGAAAGGAATCAGTCAGTATTGGGCAATAATCTGAGCTCTGTCAATGCTCTCAGTGTTCTGGAATTTTACTCACAAAATAATTGAAAAGAGTTATATTTCCTCAAACTTCTCATCTTTCTTCTCTATTAACCTGAACTAGCCAGTTTCCAATAGCCATATTGTCTTTGAATGACTGTCATTCTCAGTTGGCATATTGTCTGCTGATCTATGACTCTTAAACGTGGTAGTAAGACCTTAATACTAATATACCTAACACAGTGGGCATTTTTTTTTTTACTTTTTAGAATTTATTGATAGATGTTGAAAGTTGTAAGATGACAAGAACTGCCAAGAAGAAAATGGAAGTGAAATTCCAGGACAAGAGAAAAAGATTTATTCTTTTCATTACACAATCTAACACAATGTTAAAAACTAAGTTGAGGCAGGGGTTGTATAATGTGTTATTGGGAAAAAATGGTATTATGAGCTATATAATTCCTGATAAAAGTGTTAGATATTTCAAAAAGTCTTGGGATTCAAACAATTAGCTGATCTGATAAATAAATAAAAAAAACTTACCAATAACTGTCTTCCAAATTCATCTGTCGTTTAAAAAGTCACTCATAATACCAATCAAATATATGTGTGTGTATACTACTGTGTGTATATATATTTTTGTATTCAAAAAGCAAAGGAAAATAGTTGTCATATTGGACATAAAAATTTAAAGTGTAAAGTATCACCTTCTCTTATGCCTACTTCTGAATTTTGTGCCTTAATGGACATTATCAGCCTTAACCCTTTTACCTGAGCTATTCTTTAATTGGGAGCCTCTAGAAACCCTCATCACTAGATTATATCTGTTAAGGTAAAATCTCCTGTATTAATCTAGTAAACAAACAATAACTATTATCTAAGCAATTGTTCTTGGAAAATCCATGCCAGTGCAGTAACAAAGCACAAAAGAATGGTACTTTTCTATGATATTTGCAATCTATTAGATGTGTGGGTATAGTATACAAATAAGATTTTATGAAAAACATTAAAAAGAATAGAGATAATCAACTGTGTAAGTTCAGAAGAAGGAGAGAATACTAGGAGTTAAAATTTAATCAGAGTTGAAATTTCAATTGGTTTCATAAAATACTTATGATTTATGTAGGATAAAAGGGGAAAAAGAAAAATTTTCCAAGTAAGTAATGGGATATAAATCAAGTCGTGGATAATGGATATGCAAGATTAATTGCTTGGAGAAGAGGTAGCTTATAAAACAGCAATTTCAAATTAGGACAAGGTTGTGAAGTATCTTGAATGAGCAGTGGGAGAGTTTGGACTATGTCCAGCGCACAGTGAAAAAGAAAAAAGTTCCCCAAAGTTTCTGCTCAGAAAAAATTGTATTAAAAAAAGAAGCAGTTTTAAAAACATAATTTCAGGAAATTTTACAAATTGTAGTGAGAAACTAGTATTACTCTCTATCCTAGTCTACTGCTTTATAACAGAATGAGAGTCTCCACATGGTACCAAATGCAATGAGTCATGAGTAACTTAGAAAAAATGGGTATAATTAATACAATTTACAAGCCCTCTTTTCATAACCTAATCTAAATGTAGAAACATCCCAAAGGGATAACAGGAAAACAACAAAATGGAAAACAAGATGCAAAACAATAGATGAGGATTTATTGAATTGACCAGAACCAAAAGCAAAGAATGGTCTGGAAGGGCATAAAATGAAAACAGAATCTAATTTACATAAGGCAAAGAGATGAAAGAGAGAACAACTATGTTTCACAATTAAGCAAAAATGCAGTCACACCTTATGTTCCTTTTAATTCACCAAACATAAATATGTTTGTATCTCTAGACCTTGGTATCTATTACCTCTCTTCAGGTGGATGAGTTATTTGTCATTCTTAAACATTCTTGCTAAGAATCTACTCTAGCTGACACCAAAACATCCTTAAATGTTTTTAGTAAGCCATTGCCAAACCTGCTGTAGGATCATAATGTCATCAGAACTATTAGAGTATCAAAGTTATATAACTGGTTCAGAAACCAGTAGCCTCATATGGTGGTAGATAGAATCTAGAGTAATTGTCATAGGACCTTAAACCTTAAACAGAAACAAGTTGTCTTTACTGCAGTGCTTTGAAATACTCTTTGTGGTCTGATCTAGCTCAGCTATGTGACTGACTTGGTCAGTAGAAAAGGAAGCATGGAGAAAGTAAAGCAGTGACTGAATTCTAGAGTGATTTTCACTGCCAGCACCAAAGTAGAGATGATGTAAGTTCAAACTAGAGATTATCTTATGTCCTTGTTACCATACTTACCTGAGTTTCAAAGGAAATACCTTTCTTACCAAACAGATGGCATTAAGAGTGCTGAAGTCTGTCATGACAAAAATCTAGAAAGGTGACCATGAATTTGTGTGAGTTTTAATGTACAAAAAGAAGAAAAGATGAGAATGAACCATGGAACATTACTCAGTGGAGGACAAATACATCCAACACAGAGTAAGACTCAAAGATTTTCAAAGGTTTGTGACTGGCTTCTTAAGTTGGATGCTTGTATAAACACTAAAAGGATATAGGAAGACTTAGAATTAAAGAGATGAATTCAATTGTGTTATGTGTGGTGTGAACACTTTGCTAAGTCCAATGTGACTTTTGCAGATCAGAAAAGAAAAACTTAATCATAAAACCTCTTCCTCATTGTACAATGAATTACATCTTTACATTGGTAGTAGAAATCTTAAAACCCTATTTAATCTTGATCTATTTTAATCTTATCAGTCTTTAAGAGGTTTCAGATGCATAATATTTTATTATACACTTTGAAGAAGGAAATGAAGTATTTTTTAGCTCCATGGAAGAAAGGAATTAAATCTCATGATATGAGAGAAGCAATTTATGTAATTACTATAAAAGTTCCCACGTGAGGTCCCATCGCGTCTGCTCTATCTGTTTTAGCTCATACTTTGGGGGACTGTTCCTGACTCATACTCCTCCATTCCATTCGCCTCTAAATTGCCAAATTAAGTGAGTTGTAATTGGGATAATTCAGTGCCTTGTAGTGATATTGTTCATTTGGGAATAGTAAAGACCAGTTTTAACTTCATTATTTAATAGAGTTGGTGAATCCACTTATTATCATTTGGATAAGGTTCTATTACTATTGGCTTTTAAACTTTTTATATGTTCTTTTTTAACTGACCTCTATATTATGTTATTTTCAATATGACTTGACCAATTTACATTGATGTATGTGGACATTACATTTAAATCCTTAATGTTATACCTAGTCAGTCAAATGATTACCTGTCAATATAAGAGATGATTTTCCCAAAGTCAAGTACAGATGGGCATCTTATATTTATAATTTAAGAAAAGTCACCCTTCACTTAATGCCCACTCCTTTAGAATTTCTCTGAGAGAATCACCTCTACTTAAGCGAATTGCTTAAGCATGTTTTATTCTCGGGTGGTGACTTATGTTGGATAGTGACAAGAACCTCTTTCAACATTTCTTTCTACAAATAACATCTCAGTCTCAGACTGAGACTGAGTTTTGTGTAGAGCTACACAGAACATGAGAGAAAAAAAAAAAAAACCACATGATATCAAGGGGTTTTCAACCAAAAATAAAAAAGGTCAAATAGGAAAATTATGAATAAACTAAGTATGCTATTTGAAAAAGACAAGTAGATATGTGATATCCTAAGGACCTGTGAGCCTGGGATATAAAAACCACACAGATTCTTGAGTAGCTGAGAGATTCTGAGTAATAAAAGGTCAGCCTGAAAAAGGTCAGCCTTTGTGTAACGAAAAGTTTCCAAATACAGTGATTTGGAAAGTGATGAGGTATAATATAATATTAATAATAATATCTGGAGGAAAAATATGTATTCCCTCATGTTGCCTTTTATACAATTTCTGTCAGCCTCTATTCATAATTTGCAGCTTTTTCTAGAAATGAACTAATCTTGATAAGTGCTTTACAAATGTTTTTAGAACCTCAAATTTATGAACTTCTAAGTTTTTTTCCTACCATGTGTAATTAATTGGGGTAGATATCAAAATGTATACATATCCATCCATATATTCTCACCTCTTCTGCTCCCCCAAATTGTGTAAAATTAAATTAAAAAGAACAAGAGCTTAACTACAATTTGAATGATCCTTCATATTGTTCTTCCTTTTATCTATAAATGAATCCTTGAGTCATTTGACTTTTCACAAAACAGTGTTCTTTTAACAATAATAAAAAATATAAAACTTTATTTTTAAGACATTAAATGCTATGCATTATTTACTGTCTAAAATATTTCTAGGGTTCTCTAAATTGGAGAGGTTATTCATTTATGAATGTTTGATTATTTTTTTCACTTCTCAAAAAGGCAAGGACAGCCAGGTTCGGTGGCTCAGCCTGTAATCCGTGCTTTGGGAGGCTAAGGTGAGTGGACTGCCTGAGCCCGCGGGTTTGAGACCCGCCTGGCAACTTGGCGAGACCTCATCTCTACAATAAAATCAAAAAATTAGCCGGGTGTGGTAGTGCACGCCTGTAGTTCCAGCTACTTGGAAGGCTGAGGTGGAAGGATCGCTGGAGCCCAGCAGGTCGAAGCTGTGGTGGCCGAGAGCGGCCACTGCACTCCAGTCTGGGCGACAGAGTGAGACTCCAACTCAAAAAAAAAAAAAAAAAATAAGTAAGGACATACTGATCTTATAAAACCAATTTAATTTTTTTAATGTTTAAATTTTATTGATTTTCTTTGTTTTGTTGTGGAATGAGTGAGGAATGTATACTAAGGAAATTAGGAGTTTGCTGGTTTATCTACTCTGCTCAGGTTCTCGGAATTCTTTATCTCAACAAAAGAAAGATATTGTTTTTGCCTTGCTTTTGACATAAAACCAAAAGAGTTCCATTAGTACAGTAATAACACCTGGCTCTCCAGCATTAGCCCATTTCCCTTTATTTAAATTGCATAGAAAACTTCCCTCAGATCT
Organism: Tarsius wallacei; assembly: GCA_963574415.1. Taxonomy (NCBI): domain Eukaryota; kingdom Metazoa; phylum Chordata; class Mammalia; order Primates; family Tarsiidae; genus Tarsius; species Tarsius wallacei. The sequence continues at coordinate 18,060 of CAUYQG010037938.1, read as the reverse complement.
ATGATGTGTTATTGTACAATTTCTTAGCAGTGCTTATCTTGGCTCTCAGAATGAATCTCCAAAGGTTAACTTGGAAGGGTAAAAGTCACTGAAAAAATAGAAAAGATGTGTTCATCTAAGAAAGTATCTAATGCCAGAAAATAACACATTTTGAAACAGTTTTGCTTTTCAGAAAGGTGATCTTTCTGATACTGAGATGCTTAAGAAGTTTCTCTTTGAAATTCACATGAAAATTTCAAGTTGTTTTTTTTTTCCCCCATCCCAGCTTTGACTCAGACCTTGAGTATCAATGCAGGTTCATCTCCTTTAGGTTTTCAGCTTCTATAAGGTGAAAGTGACTTTTAAAAAATGAAATTTCCTGTTTTATTTCTGAAAGAGACCCTAGAAAAAGTGATACTTTGAAATTTTTCTCCTTCACTTCAGTGTAACACAGTGGAAAGAGGATAGGCTTGGGACTAGAATTTTATTTTACCAATCAATAACTGTTCTAACTGTAGAGTCTTGGCCCAATTGTTTACACTTGCTGAGTCTCATTTTCCTCAATCTGAAAAACTAGCATCGTGATAACTATCATGCAGAATTCTTGTGGCAATCAAATAATATATTGGAAAGTACCTGTCTCTAAATCTAGCCTGCCAGAAGCTCTGAGAGTTAATACCCCTGGCTTTCTCATTGCTCATGTGAAAAGGCCTAGCCTTCTGAGAAATGGAAATGTATACAATATAAGGTAGGAATGTATGTTTTACTTCCTCTGGAATCGTCTTACTCTTCTCATAACATGAAAGTTCAATCTGTAGCCATCCATCTGGTTAATTGCTCTAATCCAAGAGTGTCAATTGCTCTGGACTAGGTCCTTAGGTTAAGCCCCAAGCTGCCAGGAAAACAAGAGCACTGTCTTTCCCTAGATATTTACGTTTCAAAAATTATGAATTCAGAACTTGGTGCTACCACTAGCTTATAAAAGTAGGAGATAACCATGGTTTTCCTGAATCTTAGAAGGACACATTTATGTTTCAAAAGTTAATATGGGAAACTATGATTCTTTCCATCTCATCCCAAGACAGGAAAAGATTTGACTGTTTATTTTCTATATATAAATGGAGAAACCCTAATGATATATGTGCCTCACCTCTTATAGACTGACATATATATGCTGACAACATTTGACTTAACTTTCATAAAGTCATCCCTGGGTTAAAAATCAGAGTGTAGGAAAAACACATGAACGTTATTTGCTTTTTAAATACACAATAATGTCTCTGATTTAGAATGCCAGTGTGTATATTCAGTACGAAATTAATAAAAATGAGTATAAAAAACCCAATAGTGATCATATCAGTGTTTTAGAACACTTTGCTTAAAAAGAAACAAAAAAGGAGTCATGGATTCAATCACCAGGTTAACAGAAGTCTCAAGTCAGGCTTGCAAAGTCAAAAATTTCTGGAAGGGGGAACCACACTCTATTTTTCTTAAACATCTACAGTCTTAAGCCAGTATGATCAGAGACTATAGATCTCAAATTCATACACACACACACAGGACATACACACACACACACACACACACACACACACACACACTACACATGCAATAGTTTAATGATACCTCATGGGTGAAGACAAAACCACTTAATTTGATGCAAAGTCAGTTCCAATATTAATTATTTGAATGAGAATGTCCAACAAATGAAAGTATGACTTTATATATACACATATATGTTACTGTTACCTAAATATGGTTTTCAATATATCAATATTGTACAAAGATGCTCAGTGTCCTTGTCTTTGTATTTTTCTATTTTTGATGACTACGGAGGTGGTTCTAGGAATAGGTATCATTTTCCAAGTTCACAAAAGCTCATTGCTTTAAAAACTTAAGTAGTCTAAGAGATAGATAATGATATTCACAGAAGCCTTAATAATACAATTCTGGGGTGTTGCAGTGACCTTCTATTTGCACCTATAACTTCCAGGATACTTCCTAGGAAGCAACATGTTTAGTCTGTTGCTGACCTTAAGCTAGTTACTCATTCACAAAAGCTTCTATTTGAATTCAATATTAGCATTCATACTTGAACTTAGAGTAAAAACAGGGACATTGTATGCATATAAAAATAATTAATTTCAGAATTCAATTAACTGATAAAATGTTTCATTGTTCTTTTAGATGTTTTTGACATTTCTGGTTTTAAATTTGAGTCCTTGTTTCATAATTTTCACTAAAATTTATCAAATTATCCTCTTAAGAGAGTTTTATTTTTCTGATGGTTATCTGTTTTCCTCAGCTTACAGAAAATATTTCTTTATCCATTCAATAACATGTCTTGACTGCATTCTATGTGTGTAGCATGCTAGACACTAGTGGAACAAACAGGTATAAAAACTATTGAAAATTCCATAATCTCATTGAGAAAGCAAGTGTCAAAAAAAAAAAAAAGATGCACTGAATATAAATTTACAGACAGTCAGACAAGGGAAGATGACAGTGGAACTCCATGGTCAGGGAAGTCTTCATAGCAATAGGAGAAAATATTTCCAGCACATTGTAGTAGATTTAAAACATAAAAAGAAGAAGAAAAAGTGGAAAGGCAGGAAAGAAAAAGTTATGTCAATGGCTACTGAGGTGATGATTATTGCTGGATCAGATGGTTAATGAGATAAACTGGAAAATAAATTATAAAAAGTACCTACACCAGATTATGGAGTCCCATTGGAGGGAACCAGCAAAATATTTTAATAATTTAAGCAACTGGGAGTCTGATGGCCTGATTAAAACCAATTATTTCCAGACCAATGGTTTTCTTTCAAAATGAGTGATTCTTTGCACAGTTAGCACAGATCCATAACTTTCCTCTATACTTTATAAGAAAGGGGAGGAGATCCCTAGCCTGAGAGTTATTGGTGCTCACTCATCCCTATGAGTGACAGTTTCTGCTGCTGGCAAGAAAATACGAAGGCTATTATTCTAATGCCTGCAAGTGCCCAAGGATTCTGGTTGACCCTAGCAGAGGAGAAGCAATTCAGCTGTCAGAGGGTTTCTGCAGGTGCCAAAGCAGCAACACGGACAAAGGGCAAGACCTATTACCTCACATGGCCCTGAAAGAAAGGCCATAGACCTTCTCAATTCATGAAGTCACTTTAAGAGTCACCTAGTTTCTGGGGCCATGCTACACAAACAGAAGTGGTATACCAATATTTTTAAAACACATAAAAACTGTAACATTTGAGAAACATGGAATTCTTTCCTGAAACTATTGAATTATAATTACAGTATACTATCCAGTTATGTATTAACCCTACAGATCACAAAATTTCTTTTTCCTAGGAAGTGGTTGGGACCTTTTATTTATTTGTGTATTCCTTGCTTCTTGAAAAAAAGATTAATTAAATTAATATTCTTAAATTAGAGAATGTTTAAAAATATATGATAACAATTGAGTGTCTTTTCCATCAATATTTTTAAGTAGCTGAAATATACTAGGTACTATGCTAGGTATTTCAACTTTTTCAGTCCTATGTGGAATGAACATTATTAGTACCATCTTTCCTACTTTAAAGACTCAGAATTTAATTAAACAACTCCAAGAGATGAGGCTGCAATGAGCTGAGATCATGTCACTGCACTATGGCCCCAGGTGACACAGTGAGACCCTGTCTTACAAAAAAAAAAAAAAAAAATTCAAGTCAAACAAAAAAGTAATAGGTAAAGCAGCCTACTCATAATCATACTATAGGAAAATAATAAAATTAGGACTTGAAATCAAGTCCTATGACAATTAAATTTTGTATTTTTTGAATTGTAAAAGTCTGTTTCCCCTTCTTAAGGTCAATAAGCATATGTGAAATAGGAAAAGAATAATAATTGAGGCTCCATAGTTTTAAATTAGAAATACATTTAAAAACAGACCTGAGAAAATGGAGACTTGGACAATTTTTGTAAGTGGAGAGAAGATAAACTGATGCATCTAGTCATTGAATCATTTATTTATTCAAAAAGCATATAGCAATTACTTATATGTGAGGTACTGAGTAGATAAGGTTACAGTAAATACAAGGTTTGGAAGAGAATAACAATGTCTTTCTGAAATGTCATGTACGTTGACAGAAATAAGGAATAAAGGCAAGGACGCTATTTGAAAAGAAAGTCAATAATTCTGCTGTAGGTATGTTAAATTGAAATGTGGATGTATGTAGAACATGTATTTGTCAATTCAATACTAGAGTTCAAAAGAGCAGTTAGGTCTAGAGATAAACGACTGAGAAATTTGCATGTTGATGCTAGTTGAAAGTCCTGACTAAAAAGCCAGTTACAAGGGGTCACATATTGTGCATTCCAATGGAAAAAAATGCCTGGAATAGGGAATCTATAGAAACAAAAAGTAGATTATTGGTTTCCTAGGGTTGGGAGAGGGTACGGGGGAGATTGCAGGGTAATAGCTAACAGGTGCAGGATTTCTTTTGGGAATAGTAAAAGGTTTCTAAAATGATTATAGTAATGAATACACAACTCTATGAATATACTAACAGCCACTGAATTATATACTTTAAGTGCAAGAATTGTATGGTTTATAAATTAGATGTTAATAAAACTGTTAAAAACAAAGCCATGACTATAAATGAGTTATTAGAGGATAACAAATAGAAAAAAATTAAAAACAAAGAGACTCACTCTCAAAAAATACTTATAATTAAAGGGAAGAAGAAAAATGTAGATAAGGAGGCAATCAATACATTCAAATATCGCATTGAGAAAATGTCCTGGATTTGAAAATGTAATGTAATTTAAGATATTTGACAGTGCTCATAAGAATGCTTGTAGTTTTGAAAATAAAAGTTTCAGGAAGATAGGGCATAGATAAATATAAAAGAAGTAAACACACTGAGTAAAAGGTATGTCTTCAAGAATTTCCTTAGGGAAAAGGAGAATGGTATTCTAAATAGCAACAGGCTCTGTCCAAATTCTGATCAGTAGATTGGGTTACCTATCTAGTCTACAGGTTTTCACAATAGGCCAAGAGTACCAATAGCATATCCAAGTATAATCCTTAGAAGAATGCTTGGTGTCAAGAACCACAGAGAACAGAAGCACATGCCAGGACCAAAGGTCAAAAGCAGGCTCACAAAAAAGTAGAATAGAATAGAGGAAACTCTCCAGGAAGGAGGCAGAAACTAATACAAGGACGTGTTCATTAAGTCACACAATAAATAATTTATTGAATTTTAATGGTGCAATAAAGGACAAACATATTCATGTCTTTCCTGATGAAATGTACAGATGACTAGCAAAGGTTGATATTTATGAATCACTGATACAAATGCAAAGTTCTAACTGGGTAAGTTTTAAAACTATAAGTATCAGGAACCTGAAAGACTTCATGAGGATAATTAATTTTATCATTGGAGGTCACAACTGCTACACTGAGAAAGCAATGCTTGGGAATACATGAACTAAATAAAGATGTATTTGGGGGGAAGTGTTTTGGATCCAAGTGATTGAAGAATGCTGTGTGATTTTATCAAAGAAATTAAGAGTCTCTTTTGTGGTTACAGACCATGTAGGGTCTTATAGGTCATATCAAAAAGATTGTTTTTATCCAGAGAACAATGGAAAATTATTAAAAGATTTTAATAATGGGAATCAGGATAACATAGTCAGATTAGCATTTAAAATATATAGAGCTAATTAGAGAAAGGCTGGAATAAATACTGCCAAACTGGCCAAGACACTATGGCATCATCTAGACGAAAGATCTTAGTAATTTGGATGAGAGTAGAGGTAACTTTAGTGGAGATAGAGAATAAGAGACAAGTTCAAATGATACTTAAGTGAAAATTTTAGCAGGATTTGTCAAAGCAGTGGATGAGGGGTGACAAATAAGGGAAAAGATGGTATCAGGATTGTTCCTGTGCTTTTGACTTGTGCACTGGATAGTGCCATCTGTTAGATAAGTAACAATGGAAGTGGTAGAGTTGAAAGGGAAGCTAATGAGTTCCATTGCCATCTCTGTATAGATATCCATCAGAGCCATGTTTGTGAATCAAATCAAAATGGGAATTGTGAGTGAAGAGTGAGAGGGTAGTAAATCTTAGGACTGAGCCTCAAAATAATAAGTAAAGAAGACAGAGAAAGAATGGACAGAGACACAGAAGGAAATGTTTTTTTAAAAAGAAAGATTTTTAATATGGTAACTGAAGAAAATACTTTTTCAAGAAGGAGAAATTGGTTATCACTTCTAAATGATTGTGTAACATTGAGTGAGATGGTACTGGAAATAGCCACCAGGATAAGCAGCAGAGAGATCATTGGTGACCTTATTGATGTTGACTCAGGGCAGTATTTAGGTAGAAGCACAGGTTGCAATGGTTTGAGGAAGGAGTGGGATATACTGACATAATGAAATTCTGAGAAAATAAAAGGAACAATTCTTAAAATATATTTGGTTATTTTTTTTTTTTTTAATTTTTATTTTTGAGTTGGAGTCTCACTCTGTCACCCAGACTGGAGTGCAGTGGCCACTCCCGGCCACCGCAGCCTCAAGCTGCTGGGCTCCGGCGATCCTTCTGCCTCAGCCTTCCAAGTAGCTGGAACTACAGGCACGCACTACCACACCCGGCTATATATTTGGTTCTTAAAGGAAGGAAATAAGATAGTAGCTATAGGGGCTAAGTAGAAGTTAAAGGAATTTTATTCACTTGTTTGATTTTTTTATAAATGTTTTATTTTAAATATGTGAAGTGCAATTCAGGGTTAGGTATACAAATGTTCATTATGCAGGCACCCTTGTTGATGAGGTGTGTCCCCACCTCCCCTGGAAGTTTTCCACTACTGGCAATCTCTTTCTTATAATATTACAATAGCTGTTCAAGTTCCACTTATGAGTAAGAACATGTGATACTCAGTTCTTTGTTTCTGTGATAGATCACTCAGTAGTATAGCCTCTAAGTCCATCCAAGTTGCTGTGAAGTTCATAATTTTGTCCTTCTTTATGGCTATGTAACATTCCATCATGATTAGGTGCCACATTTTTTTCCAGTCCTCTTTCGATGGGCAGCACGGTTGGTTTCATGTTTTTGCTATTGTAAAAAATGCTGCAATAAACATGTGTGTGCAGGTATCTTCTTAGAGTAATTTGACCTTTAATGGCAACAAACATGAAAACGGTTTTAACTAGTAGGGAAAAATTGCACTTAGAAAGGTTAAGTATATAAGAGAGACAAAGAATAGTGACAATTTCTGAAAGTGAAGAAGAGGAATGAAATGCAAAACACAGGTGCAGGGCTTGACATTGCCTAAAATGCTTTGAATAGTCAGGACTGTTAAGATATTTATGGACCTGTGGGTGCATAGTGTTGAACCTGTATTGGATGGAGAAGTCTCATTCAATGCACAGGTTGTGTTGGGCAAGATAAGGTAAAGGACTCCTTATTGAAGATAAAGGAGATCTCTAGCTGATTCTAAGCAGAGAAATCAGTTGACCATAGGGAAGAGATGGAGGAGGTACACAATGCCTGTAATTGCTACTCTTTGGAATAAAGTAAACAATAAAGAAGAGACAGAGAAAAGGCTTAACTAACTGCATAAACCCACTGAAGAGTGTTCCTGATGTTTTGGTTTTTGTATATCTTAATCTACCTAGTCCATAAATTTTCACATTTCTTAAGTTCACAATTTGTTACCTACAGGAGACCAGTAGTCCCAGATTTATTTTCTTAATTTTGCAAATTAAATATCAATAAGAGTATTCCATTGATATCCTACTTTAGATCTACTTTTTTCCTGTGGAGTTCTGAAATAATATTCTGGAATAAAATTCTGAAAATCTAGGATAATGGAAGTAGAAGTAATCTTAGAATTATTCCTTAATCCTTTATGGTCTGTTCCTCAGACTCATAGAAAAATTATATAACTCTAACAACTAAAATATTCATTTACTTTTAACCTATCAAAGATTATTTATTTCACATAAAAACATTTAGGAACATTAGATCTATAGTACCCTGCTTATTATATTATATTGTACATATGGGACATTTAACTTCTATAGTAATCGTTCTCTTATTGAAAAATGCAATCAGCTGGGCATGGTAGTGCATGCCTGTAATTCCGGCTACTTGGAAGGCTGAGGCGGAAGGATCGCCGGAGCCCAGCAGGTCGAGGCTGCAGTGGCTGGGAGTGGCCACTGCACTCCAGTCTGGGCGACAGAGTGAGGCTCCAACTAAAAAAATAAATAAATAAATAAAATGCATAAAACGACATAATTATAGTGAAGGTACTATTTATTTTCTAAACTTAAATTGGTATTTTAAAATAGTCCAATATGCCACACTTTGTAGCATTTATTTAGACTCCAATGCGTAAATGGAAATATGAATTACATTAAATTGAATGAAATACAAATGAAAGCAAATAAATATAAATCTATGTTAAACATTATTTATAATATTCTGCACTTTCACGTATATATTTACCTGTATTAGTTCAAATAGGAAAGAGAGCTTCATTTTTCTATGCCAGATAAATCTGGGTATACTAGACCGTACTGTTTGCAGTAAGCTAGCAAGGTTGATGGAACATCTAATGTGCTAATTAGCTGGCAGACCTTCTCTTCTGTAATGGCACATCTTTCTCCATTCAAAATAATCATGGCAAGCTAGGAGTAAATCACATCTGTCAACTGTTAAGACTATCATAATGTCCTCACTAAAAAATGCCTTTGTAAGTGTTACTATAATCCCTGGACAGTTTAGAAAGGCATATATTTTTCTATCTAGTAGCTTTAAGTGACTTCATAATCGACCAGTGTAATAAAGTGAAATCTACATACAGCGTTGCTGTTATAGTTAATCAAATAGGAAGCAGATTTAAACGCAATATATTCCTTCAATCCTTTCTAGAAAAAGCATGCCCAACTATTCCAAAAAGTTATTAGTTTTGATATTGTCCATAAGTTGTAAGGGTCATCATTCCAACTTTTGGAAATCATGTAAACTAAACTGATATAATACAACATATAATTTCTATTGCAATTATACAGTCTTTTTTGAAAATTCATCTACGTAAAAACATTAGTGAAAATTTGTGAGAAGATTATCACTTCATGGAAGGTAATGATGGTCTACCCTTTCCTACTTATACATTCTGAATTGGTCCTTAGACATCACAAAGAGGTTAACAAAAAAGTACAGGGAGAATGAAATCTGAACTCTTATCTTCACTTAACCATTAACTTACTCAGATAATTAGCCTAGTAGTAATAGACTTCAATGATGGCAGCCATCATTAAGTATCTGACAGATTGTCTTCTGTAAAATAAATTAGACAATCTATATGCCTTCAGTGGTCTTTTGATTCAGAATGAGAATGCTTTCTAGACAGCAACCGTAAGAGACCTACCTCTAAGAGGTAATGAAATTTTTAGCATTCACAGAATTTCATATCAGATTTCTTGTGACTTGAAAGCATAAAACAGGAGAGAAGTGGTCTAGATAGCCCATGCATTCCATTCCAAATATGAGATTCTGTAATTCTATAAAATTCTCTATGTCTCAAATTTCTCATCTGAGAATAAGAAGCCCTCATAGTTAGGGAGCCAATCAGTCAAACTTAAAATGAAGGTAAAAGAATGACAAAATTAATTTATATATAACAATGTATATATATCAGCTCTGTCTTAAAAGCCCTGCTAGTTATTTCTACTGTAAAAACTTATTGTGTCAGACTTACCTATTACTAACTCTGTAGCATAATTAAATTGGAGGGGAAAAAAAATAATATTAATTTGTTACATGTGGCTTAGTATCTCAATATTGTTTCTTTATGTCCGGAATTTGCTATATTTTTGGTCACTAGATTTTTATTTGTCAAGTTTTTTTCCTACTGATTTCACATAAAAAATTATCCACAATGAAAAAAGCAATACAAGTATTACAAACATTTTTTAAAATCTGAAATGGCTTTCTTGTGCATTATGGCTAAATCAAGTATCCCTCTATAATTTATAAAAGAGATTATTTTATTATGAGTTACAATATGTTTAAATTGAATATGTATAGTTTGATATTGATAACATTTTCTATGTAAAACAGTGCTTCATACAACATAAATATCATGGTTTCGTAAGAGACTTTTAATAGGACAACATATATGTATCTATACAAGGCATGCAGCCTTATAAAGTTATATGTAAATATCATTTGTACTAAAACTATTGTTATAGCCAAGCAAATATTTACTACTTCTAGTTCCATATTCTTTAACCTGCTCCAACTTCACACTTTAGATGATATCAACCAGTTAGAAAGTCCAGAAAGGGATTGATTTTCATTTTTTCCAGTGCTTTTTAAAAAAGATATCCACATTTTAAAGAAATAATTTCTATCCATCCCCTCAAACAAAAAATTGCTCTAAAATTAGACTCTTCATAGTGAAGTTAACTATACACTAATATCATCTTAATGTTCAGTGTGTTTCTTTTCCATAATCTCAAGAATTAATTTTTACTCAGGGAGACTCATGCTGTTCAGTCTAGAATGTCCTTTCCTCCTTTGTCAGCCTGGCCAGCTGTTACTCATTCTTCGAGTCCCATCTCAAATGTCACCCATGATGCAGCTTGCCTCAATACCTTCATAGATAAATAATTGCTTCTTCATCTGTATTTCTAAAGAATATTATATTTCTTTACAAGACCACTTTTCTTCTATTTTAGAAACATTTAGCACTTAATATGGTAACTATTTATATGATAGTGCAATTAATTTTATTTCTTACCACAAATCTGCATTTCCTATTATACCATAGGAAACCATAGCATAGACAACTGAATATTAGTTTTCTATTGCTGTGTAACAACTCACCACAAATTTAGTGGTTTAAGACAACACTCATTTATTATCTCACAATATCAGGTCAGAAATTCAGGCCCAGTATAGCTGGCCTCTCTATTGAAGGTCTCACCAAACTGAAAGCACATCCCTCATAGGAAGTTCATAGTAGGCATATATGTTACTTTAAAGCCAGTAGGACCGTATCTCTCCCACTTCTGTCTCCAACCTCTAGTCCCTCTTTTAGAAGCTTATCTGGTTAGGCCAGGTTCACTCAAAATAATCTCTATTTTGATTAAATCTACTGATTAGAGACCTTAATTACATCTGCAAAATATTTTTTGTAATACAACCTAACACAATCATAGGAGTAATAGCCCAACATATCCACAGGAAAGAACAATGAGTGGTAATTGTCCGCCTAGCAGGGAGTAGTATTTTCTCAGTGATATTGTTTAGAATTGCTGCTTCATGGTGATAACATAAAGAAGAATATCTTTTAGCTAGTTTCAGCATTATTTTTAAATCCTCTACCAACAATGCGCTTTCTCATTGCCTGTACTGTGGGTGGATTACTCTATTTCCCCATTTAATATGCTCATGAGATTATTGCTACAACTTAGGCAATGTTTCTCTCCCAGGAAAATATTTTGAAATGCCAACTGGTTTATTTTAGCTGTATTTAAAAATACAGAGAGAGAAATATGAACTACAGAAAGCACTACAAAATTATTTATCAAAATTTAAGTCATAGAAAAAAAACAAGGACTTGCTTATCCTGCTTCTGATACCTAGTCTTTCCAAATAGCAGAGGTTTCTCAAAATAAGAAACGGCATCTGGACAAAGATTCAGAGTTCTTTCTGAAAAATGTAACCTTGGGGTATATTTCAGATTGAGAGGGCATCAGAAATAGCCTTTGTTATGACTTCAGAAGGATTGAAGGCAGTTCCTTGTAGACCTCAACAAGAAAAGAAATGATATCTAAGAATAACAAGGATATGCCTCCTAGACCCTCACAGCTAGATAAAATGTTTTCTACAGGTCTTAAGGTATTCTTATTAGATTTCTTGTCTAGAAAAATAGGTCTGCTGTGAATCTTAGGGACTTGTTTTGTAGACCCTCTTTACTAGACAAGAACTCTTAAAAATTATGAAGGTTTGTGACACAGCAGTTTCACAAGTGACCAAGGTGGAGGAGGGACTGTCTCAGAAAGAAATGTAGATGTGAACCTGGTCTACTGAAGCACGTATACAACTTGATGCATAAGCACAAAAAAAGTTTTAATAATTGTACCAACTTGTAATGAAAGGAACAGAAGTTAAAATGAAACGATATCTAAGGTCCTTCAAATATCTATGGAAATAAAGCAGGCTGTGAAAACTTCTTAGCTGCAAACACGAACATTTCTTATGGAAAAAAAAAAAAAAGAGCAACTCAGTCTGCAGACAGGAGCCCCAAGAATAGAGCCAATCTCAAATAAATAAACCCCAGGAACAGAACTGGACCTTAATCAGCATACATTTCCTGCACCCAAAGGAGGATGAATTATCACATGAACCCAGCTGGATTTCATAATCACTATGGAACAAGAACTCCTCTATGCCTTCAATTTCCCACTTTGAATGGGCATGTCTATGGCATTAATCATGCCCCATGATTCAATACTGAGTGTGTGGGAAGCAGGTAAATTGTCTCTTTGATTTAGAGATATTTCAGATTAAGAAGCAACTTATTTGAAGAATCTCATTCACATCTGGACCTGATTTAGATAATGAAATACTAGAGTTAGTCTGATCTGAATGACATAATGAGATGAAGCTTTGGGAGTCTTGGGAGGAGCTGAGTATATTTTATACTTGAGAGGGAAGAGAAGCATTGGAATCCAGAGGGGGAACTGTGGAAGTTAGTCTCCAAACACTAATGAACCACACCTCCCAGTATTCACTTCTCATGTGATAGACACCTCCCACATTGAATCTTAGCTAATGTATATTCAATAGATTGCAGTAGAAATTACATTTCATGATTTCTAAGACTAGATACAAAAAACCTTGCAGTTTCTGAATAGATCTCTTAGAATGTTTACCATTAGGATGCCTTATTTACATGCTGTAAGAATGTGAACTGCAAGCCACAGAGCAAGACCAACTGCAGGTGTTTCTGTAAATGATCCCAGTTGAGTTCCCAGGCAACCAATAGCATCATTTCCCAGTCATGTAAATGAACTGTCATTCAAGCTCAAGAGTTGCAGGCCCAGTCAAGAGCTGACTGCTACCAGATGAAAGAATCAAAGCAAGAACCACCATCTGAGTGGAGTCAATTCACAGAATCGGAATAATAAGTTATTTTAAGCCAAGGGACAATGCACACTTTTTTCTTTAAAGGGTCAGAAAATAATTATTTTAGTCTTTGTAAGCTATATAAGTTCTCTGCTATATATTCTTTGCTTTGAAAAATTAAAGAAAACTGTGTAAAAATAAAAAGATGATTTTTAGCACATGGGTCACACAAAAACAGACCACAGATTAGATTTAGCTCATTGGCTATAATTTGCAGATCCCTGTCTTAATCTACTAATATAGAGCATCTGATCTTACAGCAATAAATAAATAGATATGAAATAATGTGCAAAAGAATTAGTTCATAAGTTTTTTCACAGTGGTCACCTTCTGGAAAGTAGACAAAATGTCTTAAATATCTAAGCATCACCACTGTCCATAGCAGAATAGCTATGCCATAAGTATTTGTTACCTATACTTTCCTTTAGTTATTAAACCGGCTTCAGTTATATCTCAAAATTTCCTTAAAATATTTTCCAAAATATTCTCTAAAATATTTCATATTCATGAAAAAATAAATCCTAATGAAATACATATGTAATGTTTTTAAAAGTAAATTGGCAAAAATATTCTGCTGTGGCAATTGTTACTCATATATTGTTTGAGAGTAGATAGGATGCACAATAGAGAGGAAAAAGGCACATTTTTTGCCTAATACTTAGATTTTCTCACTCTGCTTTTTTAGGTGTTGATTGACTGCAAAAGTATTTTAATTAAGCCATTTCATTTGATCATGCATTATTTAGTATAAAATCCCAGTGTTATAGAAGATGCAGTAATAATTCAACTAACTAAAAGTTCTAGATAAATTTAAAAACTAGGCTCTCAGAAGAAATTAAAGGCTGGTTCATATCATATTATTTTTAAAAGAAGAGCAAATTACTTTTCTTTGTAAATCATAACATCCTAAAGTAAATTGAGATAGAATTTTATAAGAAACTAATTCCAGAATATGTTCTAAAAACAATGTTTTACATACTGAGACTAATGATAACAAAACAATTGACATAAAACATGCCCTTATTTTTCAATGCATGACTTATTTAGTAGTTAGTTATTTTCAAAATGTATAACACAGAGGAAATTTGGAGATTTGAAATGTTGCTTACATAATTTTTATCTGGAAATCAATTATTGCTGTTTGTTAATGATTTAACAAATGGCATTTATTTTAACAGATGAACTGTAATATTGCTAACACTTTTTCATGTTAATCAGGGTTGTCCTTAATAATAGCTTCAGGAACTCTTGCTATTCTGTGTATTTTACTGTCAGACTGGTAGGATTTTCCAGCAATGATTACGTCTATGCCTTTAAAAAAGTATCTTATATATGCTTGCCTCTCCGAAAATTTGAGATAGTCTTAGAATAGGAAGCCATGCAAAGATTTGAGAAAATATTTCTGTTTTTTCAGCCTTAGTGCTTGTTATAATCTTCAGTGACACTTTCAGAAGTGAAAGAGAATGCCATTAATAATTATGTCAGGACAAGAGTAGAAAATGGCAAGAGGAAAGAGAGCATAAAGGGAGAAGAAGGGAGAGGGGGAGGGATAAGAAGGGAAGAAAGGAAGGAAGGAAGGAAAGACTAAAAACACACCCAGATTGGAAAAGAAGTAAAGCCGTCTTTATTAGCAGCTAACAAAATCCTTTACATAGAAAATCCTAAGGAACAAACAAACACATTGTCAAAACTTAGAAATTACTTCAGCACGGTCTTGGGGTAGAAATCAATATACAAAAATCAGTTGCCTTTCTACCTAGTAGCAACGAACAATTAGAAAATGAGATTAACAAAAGGATTTTATCCACAGTAACATCAAAAGACATATTTAGGAAAGAATTTAACAAGAAAGAATACAGGACTTGAGCATTTTAAAAACAAATAAAACACTTCAGAGACAAATTGGAGATCTAAGTAACTGGAGAGACAAGTGTCTAGTTTTTATACAGCAATTCTCCCCTAAAATAATCTATAGATTCAGTATAATCTCAGGATATTTTTTGCAGAATATGATAAGGCTATAATGAAAATAATAGACAAACAAAAGACATAAAAAATACCAAACAAACAAAAGGTGATGAGAACACAAAAAAATTGGAGCCCTTACATGTTTGTGGTAAGAATTTAAAATGGCACAGCTATTTCAAAAAACAGCTTGGTAATTTCTACAAAATCCACATATAAACCTTCCATATGACTTAGTAATTCCTTTTCTAGGAAGAGGACAAGAAAGGCCCCACCACCACCATCTTGAAGGCAGGACAGGAAAGTGCTCAGACTTGCTCACCACAGAGCAACAGACCCAATCTCTGTGGATAGCAGATCAACTACTCAGGGATTGATCATGGCCCAGAGGGAACCTGAGAGCACAAACTTCGGAGAGACCTGAGGAGTGCTGAATTCCAGGCGCCCCACCCCCTACCTTGATCCAGCCATGGGACAGATGGTGTGGACTGAAAAGGACAAGGAAGAACTCCAAAGAGATCAGTGGTGAGTCTGGGGCTGACCCAAATGCCTCATCCCCAGGAATCCTCTGAACATTAGACCCACACAGCTGGGCCACTACTGAGAGGGACAAACCCAGGCAGAGCCTGGATGTCAGTCGCAACAGGAGAACTCCATTCCAGGATAGGGCTGGCTGGGGTGGCCCCATGAGAGTACATACCTGGGGAAGAGACAGTCCCATACCTCCCCACCAGAGGAGATCTCCTTGACCATACGTGAGTGGGAGAAGATGACTGAAGCCCCACCCACCTCCACTGCTCCTCCTCATTCCCTGCTTCCTTCCCTGAGGAGAGAGTGAAAGAGGTGGCTCTGCAAGAGAGACCTGATTAGAGGGACAATTACTGAGCCAGCAACAAGAGGGCAGGGTTTTTTTTTTTTTAATTTTTAATTATTTTTTAATTTTTAAAAAAATTTTTACTGTTTGTTAGTTCATCTATTTTTTAAATATTTTTCCTTTGTGCATGAATGTGTATGTGAGAGTTTGATCTGCCTTCCCTCCCCTAATTTTTTTTCTTTTATTTTTCTGTTTCTTTCTTCTTTTATTTGTTATTTTCTGTTTATGTGTGTATGTGAATAAGTATTCATCTTTCAATTTTGTTGTTGGTGGTTTTTGCTCTTTTGTTCTTCTGGGGTTTTTTATATTAATTTTTCATAGTGTAAGGTGTGTATCAATATATGTGTGAAGGTTTGACCTGAATCCCTTTATTTTTTCCTCCATTCTTTCTGTTTTTCTTCTCTATATACTTTGTGCTAGGCATGTGTGTGTGTGATTAGTTTTCTTGGTTATTTTTGTTGTTGTTTTTGTTTGTTTTGTTTCACTTTGTTGTTATTCCAGTTTGTTTTGGGGTGTGTGCATGTGTTCAATTGCTTTTGCATTGGTTTCTGCTTTGCTTTGTCATACAGAGTAGTGGTGGAGAGTGGGTCTCAGGGAACACATACCACAATAAGTGAACATTTTAATTTGAAAGTAGTTTCTGATTCCTAGCACCCCTCTGCCAGACTCTTGCTCCTGCAGGGTCTGGGGTTTCCTGAAGGAGAGACAGAGTAGGTGAAAGAATGGACTTTTGACACCTGTTTGCTGGACAGAATGCCAATTTAATGTTAGTTAACACAGAACTTTTATACCATTTGTAAAGGGACAAGATAAACAAAATTTCTTCATGTACATTATCCCTCAGAAGTTACCACCATCTAGTGGTCTTAGAAACAAACAAGCCAAGAACACTATCTACTTTCAATGAGTCTTATTCTTAAAGCCAAAAATGATAGTTTTAGTACAAAGTCCCAAATTACAGTCCTTGAAATGTTTCAAGAAAGTTTCCAGATGCACATTTCTCCATGTACCAGGAGTTTTTCCTGGGGCTTCTGTGACCTTCAAAGCTTCATAATCGCCTTTCTTGTCCAGATGTCTTCATAATTTTCCTTGTCGTGCAGTATTCATTTCTAAAGAAAACTCAAAAGAAGCTTTTAATAATGTTTCCCAGGCACCCAAGGTTGCTTTCTGTACTTAGTTAATTTATCATAAAAGTATCTAACTAGTATATTATGAATTCAGTGAAAACCTATTTTATATACGTTAACTTAAAACTTTAAGTATTGAGTTAAGTAAAAACCTTAACAATTAATCTTAATCCTAAATATGTGAAAACAGGGTTATAAGTCACCTACATAACTCCTAGATCAGTGTTAGAATTTATAGTGAATTCATAATGAACTCACTATAAGCTTGTGCTTCTAAAAAAACTTATGTCTAAACACTAAACTACATAATTCTAAATCAAATAAGGAGTGAATATACTTATATAATTTTTTACTCAAGCAATATCTAGTAACTTTAACCAAGTGAAAGAAAGCATTCTTGATGTGCTTCAGGGTTTAACCATTGCATATGTTAGAAAAGGCCAAATGTTATGGTGTGAAATAGAAAAATGAACAATGATATCCTTGATAGCTGTGAGTACTTTGCATAGACATGCTATTTTCTTCTTCCATGACTCCACAGAATTCTTCACCCATATCAAACAGCAAAGGTGGAAGACAGAAGAGCCTCAGCTTCCTGGACTCACCCTGCAGCCTGGGATCTTCGGCCCACCAGGACCCTGTCAATCAGGTGGGCCTCCAAGGCTGGCTCCCAACACCCCTCCCCTACTTGACTCAGATTTCAAAAACTACAAAAGACAACAAAGCTTCCCATCCACCATCCTATTTCAAAATAGAACAAATCCAGAGCCCAGATCAGGGAAGAATAGAGAACTGAGCAAACATCAGAAGGGAAAGCCTCTCCCACTGACATGGAGTAACAGAAGTAGAGAGAAAAACAAGAGATCTGCAACAAAGGAGGAAAAACCAAAGGAAGACCTCAGGCAATTTCAAGTGTACCAAAGATAAAACTCCT
>CAUYQG010037936.1:0-11493 GCA_963574415.1 Tarsius wallacei | reverse complement strand
ACTGCTGAATATTCAGCACATTGTGGGCAGGTGTGCTCATAAATACCCATCATGAAATGGGCAAACACATTGAAAGAATCTCCAAAAAAACAATTCACTGAATGGAGCCTCTCACAACAACGCTAGCTGGTACACTGATGCTGATGGGTTCCTAGAATACTTACCTAGTGGGGGAAGCCTGTACTACGAGGGGCCCACCCTCCAAAAAATAGCTCTGAGGGTTTTTTGAGGTCCTCTCTCGTATATGGACATAGCAGTTATACAAAATACAAAGGCTTTTAGTGCTAGTTCATGGGCCAGCTAGTTCATGCTTTTAAATCATCTTGGGATTACAGAAAAAATAGGAGCCTGGCGCATAGCCAGACAGGTTACAGGAGGGAGAGAGAAAGAAAGACAAGAGGCAAAGGTTGTCCTGTTATACAGATGAAACTTCACAGGTAACAGCTCTCAATTGGCTATATTTAAAAGAATAGGGGACAGCTTGTGGTAAATTTCTCTGTTAGACCTTCAGAGATGTCAGAGTGTCAGTTAATTTCTAGGTCGGCGAGGCAAGGCGTGGTGGCTCACATGTGTAATCTCAGCACTTTGTGAAGCCTTGATGGGAGGATTGCTTGAGGTCAGGAGTTTAAGACCAGCCTAAAAAACATAGAGATCTCGTCTCTACAAAACAAATATTAAAAATCAACTAGGCATGGGGGTTCGCATCTGTAAATCCCAGCTACTTGGAAGGCTGAGGAGGGGAGGACCGCTGGTGCCTAGGAGATTGTGTAAGCCATGACTGTGCCACTGCACTCCAGCCTGGAGTGAGATCTTACAGAATGAGATCCTGAATTAAAAAAAAAAAATTATTCGAGATTGGGCCAGGGGCCCTCAGCCTGGCTGTTTGTTTCACCATTGTAGACTTTCTTGATGTATGCAAATCTCCTCCATAACAGGCAGCTTTTCAGAGCTTTTCTTGTCTGCAGACTTCTGAGTAGCTATCTTAAAATATGCGTAAAAAGTTTACGTTGGGGTGAAATATTTTCAGTTTCCTTTACTACTAAGTTGTTTAATTTCTTAATTTCTTTATATCTCAGTTTCTTCATTTGTAAAATGAGGCGAATAATGGGATTTTTGAGTATTTAAAATGTAAAAGTAGTCCATAATACAGGCTCAAACCGTGGTTTCTATTTCCTTTAGTCATTCCACAAGCTAAACCCTCCTGAACACATATTACTTCTGGGCCACAAAAGGGTTGATATTTGACATTTCCAAGATGTCCGAGACAGCCTTACTTTTAGCTCAGTTATTTCTTTGGTGAACTTTCAGAAGTTTCACTTTAATGTTTTATAATTTTTATTTTTATTTTATTTTATTTTGTTTTTTGAGTCAGAGTCTCACTTTGTCATCCAGGCTGGAGTGCAGTGGCATGCTCACGGCCACCGCAGCCTCGACCTGCTGGGCTCAGGTGATCCTTCTTCCTCAACCTTCCAAGTAACTGGAACCACAGGTACATGCCACCACGCCTGGCTAATTTTTTGATTTATGAGGTCTCGCCAAGTTGCCCAGGCTGGTCTCAAACCCGCAGGCTCAGGCAATCCACTCACCTCGGCCTCCCAAAGTGCTGGGATTACAGGCTGAGCACTGAACCTGACTTATTTTATAGTTTTAAATGGACTTTATTCATATCACTGGAACAGTTGCAAACGTAAGCGTGGGGAAAGAGGCTTCTCATCTCTGCCTTCTATTATCAATGAGTTGGGGAGATAGGGAGTACATAATTTTGAAGAAGGGTAGTTAGTACAGGTTAGACATAGGTAGAAAAATTTCCTGTAGGCAGGTTTTAGGAAGCGTTCAGACATTTTTCTTACTACATCTTTATTACAGGCCAGGCTGGAATGTGTACTGCCAGTCTACCCACCCTCTCAGCCAATCAAAAGAAAATCCCATCAGGTGTGAGATTAGCACAGCTCAACTCTCCACTCTTGGTTTAGCATAACAATCACTAAAAATCCTTCAGGTTCTCTATTGAAGGTTAAAGGCTCAAGCCCACCCCTTAACTGACAAAATCATAGAAATGATAATAGATAATGAAAAAAAGCTGGGCTCCGTGGCTCAGCCTGTAATCCCGAGCCTTGGGAGGCTGAGATGAGTGGATTGCCTGAGACCGCGCGTTCAAGACCTGCTTGGGCAACTTGGTGAGACCTCATCTCTACAATAAAAATCAAAAATCAGTCAGGTGTGGTAGCGCGCGCCTGTAGTTCCAGCTACTTGGAAGGCTGAGGCAGAAGGATCGCCGGAGCCCAGCAGGTCGAGGCTGCGGTGGCCGGGAATGTGCCACTGCACTCCAGTCTGGGCGGCAGAGTGAGACTCCAACTCAAAAAAAAAAAAAAAAAGAAATGATAATCATCAGACTGAGAGGGTAGCCCAGGTACTGTGTTTCACTCCCATTAGCATATCAATAGCTAGGTAGCTATATCTAGCTTTTAGCTGAGAGCAAAAGTGTGCATCTTTTCATTTTTCGAGAGACTTGTTCATGTCAGGTCTTTCTGCACGAATCTTCCCCTTTCCCTCTCTTCTTCTTGCTAATAAACTTTGTTTTAAAACTTTTCTGGCTGCTCTGAAAATCATTTCAGGGTGAAGTGAAAGAGCCCACAATGAGTTTTGCACTGTATTCCACCCAGCATCATCTTGAAGTTGTATGAATAGAACTAAAGGAATCAGGTTTCCATTTAAAAGAAATACTCAAATAAATCTGTTGTCAGATTGGATATGGTAGCTACAAAGGAAAAAAATGTCAAAGACAATAAACAGGTTTTATATTATTTTTTTGAACCAGGGACTTAGTTGCCAAAGCTGGAGTCAGTAGCATGATCATAGCTCACTTTAGCTTCAAACTCCTGGGTTCTAGGCTCAGTTGATCCCCCTACCTTAGCCTCTCAAGTAGCTGGGACTACAGGCACAGGTTAATTTTTAAATGATTTTTTTGTAGAGACAGGGTCTCACTATGTTGCCCAGGATGGTCTTAAACCTCTGGCTTCAAGTGATCCTTTCCCCTCAGCCTTCCAAAGTGCTGGAATTACAGGTATAGGCCACCAGGCCTAGCTGATATTTATTCTCTACTTATCTATTAGTGAGAGTTCTCTGGAGAAACAGGCAATAAGACGTGTGTGTGTGTGTGTGTGTGTGTGTGTGTGTGTGTGTGTGTAGAAACAGGCAAAAAGACGTGTGGAGTGTGAGTATGTGTGTGTGTAGAGAGGGGGGAGGGAGAAGAGGGGCTTTAAGGTATTGATTTACATTATCAAGGTTAGATCAAGTTTTACTGAAAATTCAGAAAAATTAGATCATTATCAGGCTTTATTAGAGGACCCTTCAGAATTCTACTTCGAAGTTTAGCTCTCAGGAAGACATGCACACACCTATATGCTGCTAGTAGGAATCTATACAATTTTCTTTAAGTTAAAAATTATTGTTTGTTTAGCTTCATCATTGTCACTTCAGTTTGTTGCGGGTTGTTAGGTGAGGTTTGCTGTTTCAGGGAATGCATTCATTTGATTGCCCCAGCAGACATTTCCTGCTCTATGCACACTTGCTTGAGAAGAATGGACAGTCAACAAGATATGTGTTTTAAGTCTGTAGCCTGTTCCATAGCGATGGGTGTTAAGGGTTAAAAAAAAATAAGGCAAAGAAATGGGATAGCAAGTATGTGGGAGAGCTGCAGTTTGAGGATATTTAGAGCCGTGCTCCTCAAATGATCTGTTGTAAAGACCAGTGGGTTGTTTAGTTTTTAATTCCCAGCTCATCACAAACCAATAACTTTCTAAAATAAGACACGTATTATGGAAAAATAAAATTTTAGAATACCAAAGATATACAGAAAATATAAGCCTTCCTTTAAAAACATTTTTATTAGATTCAACAGGCGTAAAATGATTCTGTCAGATTAGTATACAAGTTTCTAAGAACTTCTCTCCATTTCTGTACTTAGTTAAACATGAACCATTACTGAGTGAGTTCTCATTTTGTGCAGCTTTGGTCCAGGTACGGAACCTAGTTTGGCTGGAGCAAAGTGAGTGAGGGGGCAGTTGTGTGTGGAGGAGTGGGGGCATTTATAAGAACTTTGGCTTTTTCTCTGAGTGAGGATTTTGAACAGTCGTGGCATGATCTGACTGAATAGAACAGAAGGGCAGAACCAGGAGAGGGAGTGACTAGGTTACTGTGATAATCCAGGTGTGAGACACCAGGACCAGAATGGGAATAGTGAAGATGCTGGTAAAGGTACGATTGCAGATGTATTCAAAGGTGCAGCTGACAAGATGGATTCAATGTGGAGTGTGAGAGAAAGCAAGGAATCAAGGATAAGCTCAAAGTTTGAGACAATCAAGTGGAGATGTTGAATATGCAATTAGATATTAATCTGGGAGGATTTTGTATGTTTGTTTCTTTTGAGTCTGGGTCTTACTCTGTCCCTCAGGCTGGAGTGCAGTGGCACAATTACAGCTCACTGTGCAGCCTCAACCTCCTGGGCTCAGGTAATCTTTCCACCTCAGCCTCTCAAGTAGTTGGGATTACAGGTGCATGCCACAAGCCCAGCTAACTTTTTAATTTTTTGTAGAGACGAGGTCTTGCTATGTTGCCTAGGCTGGTCTCCAACTCCTGGACTCAAGCAACCCTCCAGCCTTGGCCTTCCAAAATACTGGGATTGCAGGCATGAGACACCACGCCTGGCTGAATCTGAAATTTATTTATTTATTGAGTTGGAGTCTCACTCTTGGCCCAGGCTGGAGTGCAGTGGCACGCTCACGGCAACCACAGGCTTGGCCTGCTGGACTCAGTGATACTTCCACTTCAGCCTTCCAAGTAGCTGGAACTACAGGTGTGCGCCACCAGGCCTTGCTAATTTTTTTGATTTGTTGTAGAGACGAGGTCGCACCATGTGGTCCAGACTGGTCTCCAACCCATAGGCTCAGGCGATCCTCTCACCTCCGCCTCCCAAAATGTTGGGATTACAGGTGTGAGCCACCACACCCGGCTTGAATCTGAAGTTTAGAAGAAGATCTGGACTGTAGATAAATAAAATTGGGAGTCGTGGCATATTCTTGGTATAAATTCATGAGACTGGATGCGCTAATTAAGGAGTAGATGTAGTTAGAAAAGAATAAAGGTTCGAGGACTGAGTATAGTGCACACCAACATCTAAAGGCTGGAACATGAAAAACAGAAAAGGACCAGCCAAAGGTGTAGGGAGGAAACCAGATGAATGTGGTGTCCTGGAAGCCAGTTTCGTGCAAGAAGTCTTCAAGGAGGAAAGAGGATCCACTGCACCCTGTGCTACTTAAAGGTCAAGTAGATGAAGACTGAGAATTGACTACTGGATTAGCAACATGGAGGCCACCAGTGATTTTGAGAAGAGCGATTGTAGTGGTGTGGTGGGCTCCAAAGCCTAACTGCAATGGGTTCATGGGTCTTCAGAGGAAAGAATTAGAGACAGGGAATGTAGAAAGCCTTATCATGGAGTTGGGTAGTAAAGAGGAGAGAAATTGGACAGTAATGGGAAGGAAGAGTGGAGTCGGAAGAATTTTCTTTTAAGAGAAGAATAAGTCAGGCGCAGTGGCACACACCTGTAATGCCAGTACTTTGGGAGGCTGAGGCAAGAGGATTGCCTGAGCCTACAGGTTCGAGACCAGCCTGGGCAACTTGGCGAGACCTCATCTCTACAATACATTAAAAATAAATAAATAGAAATAGCTGGGCATGGTGGCACGTGCCTATAGTTCCAGGTACTTGGAAGGCTGAATGGAAGGATCTTCTGAACCCAGCAGGTCGACGATGCGGTGGCCCTGAGCATGCCACTGCATTTCAGCCTGGGCGACAGAGTGAGACTGATTAAAAAAAAAAAAGAGAGAGAGAAGAAGAATGGAATATTTTGTAGACAGATGGAGATGAACCAATAGTGAGGGGGAAACTGATGCACATGAGGGAAGAGAGACTTGCAGGAGCATGGTCCTTGAGTAGGGAAGAGGTGTTAGGCATTGGTGGACCAGTGGAGGTTTGGCCCGTTAAACAGGATGCAGAGTGTTAACCCGGCCGAGATGCAGGTAGTTGAATCGAGGTAGTGGGGACTTTGCAGAAGCTCCCACCTGATTGCAAATCAACATTCATAAAATATTTGACTTATGATTTTCTGACACTGACATTAAGATGAAACTCTGCAGCTTAAACGTTAGCCATTCATGCTCCTGATGCTAAAACAAATGTATATACAGCACCCTCTCCTTGAATGCACTTGGGTGTCACTTAAAATGGGATGAGTGGGGTCTTTTGTACTATAATGATCCAAAAACTCTAGAGAGCCTTTGCTCTAATAGAATAATGCTACTTTTCATATTGCCACTTCCTTAAGATCTGGCAATTAGCACATGTTAGGTACTAGTTGAATTAATGAATGACTCCAAAACAAAATGCAGTTTGTATAATTTGGTGACACTCCTCAAGGGGGGAACAGCCATTCATAGAGCCAGCCACCTGATGCTATGTTGTTATGCATTTTGTTGTTGTGTATTACTTGTAGTTTGGGTAACAGATAGTAGTCCCATGACTGTTTTTGAACCCCATTAGTCATTCCATTTATAGAGTCACTCATCTGTGCCTGTATTGATGAGGATTTCAGAAAGATGTAATTAAGCTGGCCCGAAATTTGTATCCTCTGGTGGTTTAACTGCTCTGTGTTTACTTAGCGACATCAGTATTTCCATAGGAAAATTAAATATCAGTGATCTGTTAAATTATGTGTTCTCTAACAAATGACCTCAGTAATGTGACAGATTGAGTATTAGCCAAGATTCTCCCTGATCCTGGCCACTGGCCCTTGGCCCCACAGCATTGTCAGGCCGCACATCAGATCTACTGAATAGGAATCTGCATTTGAACAAAAGCCCCAGGTTTTGTATTTACTTAAAGTCTGAGAAGCACTGTCTTAGATAATCCTATTTAATTTACAGTAAGATGCAGTGAGTTGAGGACAGCATTTGAGGGTTATAGGGAGGCACCCCTCTAAGATTTTAGATTAAAGGACATAAGAATTCCCTTGGATTAACTTTAAAATCCACATATAGCAGGGCGTGGTGGCTCATGCCTGTAATCCCAGCACTTTGAGAGGCAGAGGCGAGAGAATTACCCGAGTCCAGGAGTTCGAGACCAGCCTGGGCAACTCGGTGAGACCTCGTCTCTACAATAAATCAAAAAAATTAGCTGGGCATGGTGGCATGTGCTTGTAGCTCTAGCTACTTGGAAGGCTGAGGTGGAAGAATGGCCTGAGCCCTGCAGGACGAGGCTGCAGTGGCTGTGAGTGTGCAACTACACTCTAGTTTGGGCAACAGAATGAGACTCCAACTCAAAAATAAAATAAAATTCATCCATAGTAAAGTGCACAGATATGAAGAGGCAATTTTTGGAGGCAGAAAGACACCCAGGCTGGACTTGGAGTGTAACCTGGTTGAATAAACACCACCAAAGGAAATCTTGAGGGGCAGTTCATGAAGGCAGGGCCTGTGGTCTACAAATAGCGCTACCTGGGGCTGTTCTATTTGATCTACTGTTATAGAACAGGGAGTGGGGTGTTTGTGCATTGTTTATGTGTGTATGTGTGAATGTGTTTATTGCCCTACGGTAGACTCTTTTAGCTTGAGATTCTTTTTTTTTTTTTTTTTTTTTGAGTTGGAGTCTCACACTGTCACACAGACTGGAGTGCCGTGGCTGCTCCTGGCCACTGCAGCCTCTACCTGCTGGGCTCCGGCGATCCTTCCGCTTCAGCCTTCCAAGTAGCTGGAACTACAGGCGTGCGCTACCATGCCCGACTGATTTTTTATTTATTGTAGAGATGAGGTCTCTCCAAGTTTCCCAGGCGGGTCTCGAACCCGCGGGCTCAGGCAATCCACTCACCCCAGCCTCCCAAAGCACGGGATTACAGGCTGAGCCCCCGAGCCAGCTTAGCCTGAGATTCTTAATTGTCACTCTGAATAATAATAACTCCTCTTACTCTATTTCTAAGCCAGCTCAAGATTTTAATTTAGCTTCCTATTGGCTGTTGACAAAAGATGCCAAACTCTAAAATATTTAATATGATTTACTCTGAGCCAAATGTGTGTGACCTTAGGCTTGTAACTCCCATCCCCAGGAGGTCCTGAGAGCCTGTGCCCACCATGGTAGAACTGTAGCTTGGTTATATACATTTTAAGAGGACAGAAGT
Source organism: Tarsius wallacei (assembly GCA_963574415.1). NCBI lineage: Eukaryota > Metazoa > Chordata > Mammalia > Primates > Tarsiidae > Tarsius > Tarsius wallacei. The sequence goes on along the minus strand of CAUYQG010037936.1, from coordinate 3,266 downwards.
TACGAGAAACCATAAATCCATACATGTGAGAGTTATACTGGTTCATATTGGGGAGGCGGAATGTCTCCAAGCTGGAGTTTTTAGGCTGTAGGTGGATTCAAGATTTCTTGATTGGCGTTTAGTCAACAAGAGTTACCTCAGGAATTTTGAAAGCAGTAAAGGAAACGGGCAGTTTAGGTATAAGAGAGTGAATTTTCTTAATATGTAAATAAAGCTTCATAGGTGGTGGACTTCAGAGAGAAAAGTGTCTTTTTTTTTTTTTAGTTGGAATCTCACTCTGTCACCCAGGGTGGGTGTACAGTGGCACGCTCACAGCCACCAGCCTCGACCTGCTGGGCTCAGGCAATCCTTCCGTCTCAGTCTTCCAAGTAGCCGGAACTACAGGCGTGCACCACCATGCCTGGCTAATTTTTGGATTTATTGTAGAGACAAGGTCTCACCAGGTTGCCCAGGCTGGTCTCGAACCCCTGGACTCAGGCAATCCTCTTTCCTTGGCCTCCCAAAGTGCTGGGATTATAGGCTTGAGCCACCACGCCTAGCTGGTAAGTGTCTTAAATGATCTCTAAAAGACAGATTTATAGGGTAATCAAATTATTTGGTTGTCCTTCTTTATCTGTTATGTGATGTTGTAGCCAGAGTCAAGTTGGACAGTAAACCACACTATATAGTTAATTTTAAAAACTGTCTCTCCAGGCCCTATAGGAATTAGCAAGGTAAAGAAAAAGGTCAAAGTTCAGTCCTCATGGCATACCCACTGGAGGCAACCTTGTATTGAGAACATAAGGAAAAGGTTAGACCTGCCACCTGTGACCAGTGGCTTCTTCCAGAACCACATTTGGGGACCTCTCTCCCCAGATATTTATTTTGCCTTTCTCGTCCTAGATTCTATAGGCCCCCTATTGCATCCTGTTTCTTTTTAAATCTACTCGGGTTTCAGTTTTACCTTATAAGATTGGGTACATAACTTTACCCAATATCCTCAGCTATCTTTGTTCTGTTTCTCTCCAGTACTTTGCTGATGTTTTTACTATAAGGATTTTATCGCTAATCATTTAATGTAGGGAAACAGAAAGGAGTTACTAACATAACCAATGGGAGTGGGTAATTAAGTTTCCAGCTGGCTTCAGAGTTCTTTGAATCATTATCTACTTCCTGATTGGTTTCCTCAGGCGGTGCCAGCTCTACAGGGGTGAGGCCAGTGATGTAAATGAGTGTGAAGGAAGGGCGACCCCACAGGAAGGGGCTCCAACCCTTGTGGCCGCCCCATTTTGGGACAGGACTCCAGCATTACAGGAGTCTGGCTTTCCTTCCTTCCTTTCTTCACTTCCTCCCTCCCTCCTTCTTTCTCTCTCTCTCTTTCTTTCGTTCTTTCTCACTCTGTCGCCCAGGGTGGAGTGCACGCTCACAGCCACCACAACCTTGGCCTGCTAGACTCAAGCGATCCTTCCACCTCGGCCTTCCAAGTAGTTAGAACTACAGGCACGTGCCACCATGCGCCCGGCTAGTTTTTTTATTTATTGTAGAGATTAGGTCTTGCCAAGTTGCCCAAGCTGGTCTCAAACCCTGGATTCATGTTATCTTCTCGCCTCTGCCTCCCAAAGTGCTGGGATTACAGGTATGAGCCACCACACCCGGCCAAGACTAGCTTTTCAGGGGAAGGCAGAACATTAGATTTGTGTGTGAAATCTGATTTTAAAGCAATGGCAACTCAATTCAAAATTTGTGAAAATATTGAATCAGTTGTAAAATAAAAATGCAATTGACTTTTACCCTCAGCTTCTATCTTTTGCCTAAATTCTCCAGATTCTTTTATTATTATTATTATTATTATTATTATTATTTTAAAGATGTAGAGTACAATTCAGGATTAGGTATCCAAGTGGTCATTGTACAGGTAAAGTTTGGGCCTCCTTTTGGTCCCCACTTTGCCTGGTTTGTGAATTAGCTACCCTTATTGATGTTGGGTCCACCCCCCCCAATTCACCTGATACTTGTCTCTCCATTTATGATTTATCATTCTCAGCTACCTGGGGGTGGGGATGACGGGGTGGGACCAAGCAGACAAATAGAAATAGGATCCTGGCTGGGATCCATGGCTCAGCCTGTAATCCCAGCACTTTGGGAGGCCCAGGCGAGTGAATTGCCTGAGCCCACGGGTTCGAGACTCACCTGGGCAACTTGAAGAGACCTTGTCTCTACAATAAATCAAAAATTAGCCGGGTGTGGTAGCGCCTGTCTGTAGTTCTGGCTACTTGGAAGACTGAGGTGGAAGGATCGCTAGAGCCCAGCAGGTCGAGGCTACGGTGGCTGGGAGCGTGCCACTGCACTCCAGTCTGGGCAACAGAATGAGACTCCAATTCAAAAAAAAAAAAAAAAAGAAAGAAATAGGATCCCTTATCTCCTTGGTTTTGTGTTCATTTGCATCCACAAGTTCTTTCAGTCAGAAAGACACCACACTCTACTTACTGACAGGAACTTTGGGCCAGGCCCAGAAAATTCTCCTTTGAGCAAGTCCTCATAACTGATTTTGTTATTTTAATGCACTGACCATTTACTGAGTAGTTACTGTGTGACTGGGACTGCGTAGGAAAGAGGCAGAGTTCAAGGTTTTGAGTGGTTCTATGCTGTATACATGTCTGTGATCTTCTTCATGCAATTTCATTACTGGGCGTTTTTGAATTTTATATTTATATTCTCTGTGGGGACGTTTTGTATCTTTCAGCTTTATTGAGGTGATATAGTATAATTTGTATACTACCTAAGGTTTGATAAATTTGGGTAATTAGGTACAGCTCTATAACCACCAATACAAATAAGATCTAGAACAGTTCATTTATTACCCTAAAAAGTTCCCTCATACCCTTTGCAGTTAATTTCTTTCCCCAGCCTCCAGCCCTAGGGAATTCTATCTACTTCTGTCATTAAGATTTGAAATTAAACAGTAAGTAGTCTTTTTTGTTTCTCATCTTTCACGTATCATAATGGGACATATATTTTATGTCATTTGATACTGAGAAAAGAAAAGAACATTTATCTGAGGACTGTGAATCCTTTTAAGTGATCAGGCCCCAAGGGAGCCATTAAAATGAGACAGAGCCGGGCTCGGTGGCTCAGCCTGTAATCCGGCGCCTTTGGGAGGCTGAGGTGAGTGGATTGCCTGAGCCCGCGGGTTCGAGACCCGCCTGGGCAACTTGGCGAGACCTCATCTCTACAATAAATCAAAAATTAGCCGGGCATGGTAGCGCACGCCTGTAGTTCCAGCTACT